>JAJIBD010024693.1:0-145002 GCA_021461705.1 Cryptotis parvus | reverse complement strand
AGATGAATTATGGTGGCTTGAAGTCATATCTTTTGGTGGACAGCAATAGTGCATTCATATCCCTTTTGCTTTTCCCAATCCAGGTTATCTGTTAATGTTAGCAGGGAGTAATTTTTCTGCTTTTTTATTTTGTGTGTGTGGAGGGCCACTGCCCTCAGAGGTTACTTCTGGCTCTATGCTCAGAGATCACTTCTGGTGATGTTCATGTGGAATGCTACAGGTTGAATCTAGGTAGACAGCATGCAAGGCAAAGACCTTACTGTATTGCACAGTGCAAAGACTACACCGCACTATCACTCTAACCCAAGTTTCTGCTTCTTCTGGAAGACCTCTAAGCATTCACTAAATCTCAAGAGGAATCTCATGCTTGCAAATACAGAATAAGGATAGAACAGGAAAATTGTAATAGTCTACAAGTAAATTTCAGTTCTAGGTGACTGGATTTCAGGATGCTGAAATTTGATGCTGCCCCTTTTACTCTATGCTTATCTGTGACTAAAGGTGTCGATTCACAGTTTACACACTCTGCCATTATTTCAAAATGCAAACATCATGGAACTGCGCAGTAACTTTCTCTTTCATTATCGTCCAGGCCTTGACTTTGATCCAGGTTACTAATCCCTTGCCCATTGTGATACTTTCCTCTTCAGAGTCCTGGGTTTTTCTTTTCTTTCTTTCTTTTCTTTCTTTTCTTGAAAAATGATGAGCTTCACATCAGCTCAGACTATTGTCCTGTGTTGATCAACTTTAGTAGAAATGGGGTGCCCCAATACCCAACTGATAAGGGTTAATATACAGGGTTTTTCAGGCACTGGTATAACTTTACAAGAAGAAAACAGTCAACCCCATCAAAAATGGGGAAAAGAAGTGAACAGAAAGTTAGACAAAGAAATTCGAATGGCTAAAAAGGCATATGAAAAAATGCTCATCATCATTAATCATCAGAGATGCAAACCAAAACAACAATGAGATATCACCTGACACTACAGAGACTGGCACACATCCAAAAGAGCAAGGAAAACAAGTACTGGCGTGGATGTGGGGAGAAAGGGATTCTCATCCATTGATGGTGGGAATGTCAATTGGTACAGCCTTTTGGAAAACAATATGGACTAGAAATTGACTCCCATTTGACCCAGCCATACCACTCCTGGGAATATACCCTGGGAAGCCAAAGACACAGGACAGAAACACCATCTGCACTTTTATTTTCATAGTAGCACTATTTACAAGAGCCAGAATCTGGACACAATCGAAGTACCCAAAGACTAATGACTGGATAAAGAAACTTTGGTACATAACACAATGGAATACTCTGCAGCTGTTAGGAAAAAATAAAGTTATGAAATTTGCCTATAAATGGGTGGACATGGAGAGGTTCATATTAAGTGAAATTAGCCAGAAATAAAAAAGACAGATTTAGAATGACTGCATTTATTTGAGTGATATATTTATCTATATATACATACATACATACATATACATATATATACATAAACATACATACATATTTATATATATAAATGATACCGATATATCAGGTAAAACATGAATCAGGAGGTCTGTCAATAGGTGGAATCTACTGCAAACATGTGGGAGTCAGAGGTTAGGTAGACAGAGAAGGGAACAGTGTGTTAATAATTGTCTAAAGTGCTAATACCAACCTAGAACTGAGCATTGAATACAGGCAAAAGATACACATGATAACTTCTTAATGTATGTATTGCAATCCACAATGTGTAAGAGAAGGAAGAGAGAGAGAAATAGAGAAAAGAGATATGCCATAGAGGCATGCTAGGGAGTGGGGAGGAGATTGGGGTCATTGGTGGTAGAAAATGGTCACTGATGAAGGGACGGTTGCTCCTCAAAAACCCAAACATGAATATTTTTTAATTGTATATCTCACGGTTGTATAATAATTTTTTAAAAAAGAAAAGAAATAAATCAGACAATCCAAATATGTGCTAACATTATACTGCGTAAAAATGGAAAAAGAAAAGAAATGGGGGGCCTTTGACAATGATAACAGAATAATGTATCATGTGCTTTCAGTGTCATTAAACATACTTTTCCAACCTAATCTGTTGTTTTTCAACAAAGGAATATTGTTTTGTAAAGAGAGTTCTGTGTTTATCATTAGAAAATTCAGAAAACTGGTTTCCATTCTAGATCTTTGGAACTCTTTGTATCTTGCACAAGTTTTTAATGTCTATGAATTAATCCATATTGAATGTTCCAGTTATTAATCCAAATGACTGCATGACAATTGAATAATATTGCAGATATGAAAAGAACGCAGCATGTTTGGACACTGAGAAAAATGCTCTTTTCTTTTAGTAATCACATAGAATATTAATTTATTTCATTTGAATATCACAACACAAATGCCTTTTACTTTTATTTTTAGTCTCATTCTACAAATATTTATGGAAGATAACTGTAAATCACTCTTATAATTGTACAAAAAGAATATGATTCCTATGTACGTGTAGGAGCTAAGATAGAAAGCAAACTATGAATGAGGAGACAAAGAAAATATATATAATTACTAGGTATGAGAATTGCTAAAAAGGGAGAAAACTGGGTACAACAATCAATAATCATGGAAAAAAGATTCTTTAGATAGGGTTAAAGAAACCCTATCTAAACGGTTTCTCCTCGGAGGCCATATTTAAATGGTGAAGAAGATACATTTTAGTTGAGACGTAGAAAGAGGAAATGAGAGAACCATGGGTGATGCAGAAGTAAATGTAGTTTATGTTGGGAACAGCCATATTTTAACTTAGAAAAGAACTTCATGATTCAAGGAACACAAATCTAGTGTTGCAGTAAAATGGGTATTCAAGATAGAGAATAATATGAGACAACATTAGGACAGTGGGGACAAATTATACAGAATATGGGCCATTGAAGGCATTTCCATATTATTGAAAATACAGTGACAAACCACTAATGAGCTCTAACCAGGGAAGCATCATAATTTAATTTAAATTTTTAATGAATACAGTAATTGTTGTATAGAGAATGAATTAGAGATGCAAAGAGGAGATGGAGAAAACAAGATAGTCATGCTATTACAAGATCTCTGAGAAGATATGAGTACGTAGATGAATAGGGCTGTCAGTGGAGAAAAAGAGATGTGTGAGTATATTTGACAGAGAGGAAAAGGAAGAGTTAGCAATAATGAATAATTTTTATGAGTCTTTGATCATCACGTGGAAGGAAGCCCAATTAAAGGAGATGGAAAAGACTTATGGAGGAATTATTTTGTTTGGTGTGAGGATCGGACTTTAATTTTGGAAGTATTTGAGATACAAGGACATTAACATTTACTACTTAACAAAGTTCTAGAACTTCATATTAACATTAACATTTACTACTTTACAAAGTTCTAGAACTTCATATTAATATGAAGTTCAAGGAAAAAACTTTTGAATAAGGGTTTTATATTTGAGCAGGGCACAAAAGGCGTTGTACATGTTTGGAAGATATAAGGTTACTCAGGTAGAAAGCACAGAGAAAGGGATTGGAGAAAGAACTGAATAGGCTGGAGCTGATGCTTAGTAAACAGGAGGCCCGGATTCTATCCCAGCATCACATGGTCTCCAGAACACTGCCAGGAATGACTGTGAACATCAAGCCAGGAACAGTCCTGGCAACACAGGTTGTGATCCAAACACACAAACACACACACACAATATAGTTTTCAAAATTTTTCTCGTAAAAGTACTTATGGTTGAGCCAAGCAGAGAAAATGAAAGATAAGAAGAAATAAAACAACTGGTAAATGTTTGTATTACAGAAGCCAAGATTAAAGAACTTTTAAAAAGAATGAGCGGAGCTGGCTATGTGACTCAGATAGTGAAGTAATGCCTACATGTGGAAAGCCCTGGATTCAATCCTTGATACTACAACTCCCCAGCTCCTCTGGCACTGGTCTGAATGGTTCCAGAGAAATGTCAGAAATGACCCTGGTGTACCACTATTTTGACCTTTAAAACTAACAGCAAAAAATGGAGTATATAGTTATATTTGTTAAGTACTGATGAGAAATTTAAGAGTCAGAAAATTTTCTACTGAATTTGGCATTAGTGTTGCTAGTAATGCCAATATGAATTGTTTCAAATCATGATATGTATAAGAATCAAATTGGAGTGATTTAACAAAGAATGAAAATTCTAGTTTTAATAATACCAAATAAATCAAGAAACTTTGGTACATCTACACAATGGAATACTATGCAGCTGTTAGGAAAAGAAGTTATGAAATTTGCCTATAAATGGATGGAGAGGATCATGTGAGTGAAATTAGCCAGAAGGAGAGAGACAGATATAGAATGACTGCATTTATTTGCATAACATAAATATATGTACATATATACATATTATAATACCAGTATCCAGGTGAAATGTGGATCAGGAGGTCTTGCCAAAGGTCGAAACTACCACAAATATGTGGGAGCAGAGGTTAGGTAAGACAGAGAAAAGGAACAATGGACCAATAATTGTTGAAAGTCTATTACAATCCACAACATGTAGGAGAGGAGAGGGTGAAAGTGAGAGAGAGAAAGAGAAAGAAAGAAAAGAGATGGAGAACCTGCCATGGAGGCAGGCTAGGGGATGGGGGAGGGTATCGGGGACATTGGTGGTGGGAGATGGGCACTGGTGGAGGGATGGGTGCTGGAACACTGTATGGCTTTAAACCCAAACATGAACATTTTTGTAATTGTAAAAAAAAACTATAGTAACTGAAATAAAAACTTGCCAAATGGATTAGAAAGTATAGTTACCAGAAGTAATTGAAGTAGAGTTTAATAGAAATTACCCAATTGAAAAAAGAGAAATGGAAATAAAAATGTCTTAAGATCTGTGCAGAGATATTCATAATTTCAACACATATGCTATTATCAAGCTAGAAAAAGAAAAAGAGTTGTGTAGAAAATTATTTGATGATATAAAGGCTAAATACTTCCCCAAATTTTGTAAAGATTATTAACTTACAGCTCCCATATGGTCAATGAACTCTATGTAGGATAATAGTCAAGAAAATCACAGCTAGACTCCTAATACTAAATTTTCATAAAAACAAAAAAATTGGCATGTTGTTCATATTTTGATTATAAAAGTGATCACTGTCTATATACATCTTTCCCAACTCTTCAACCATGTGGTTTGAGTTAGAATTTTTTAACAAATTATACTGAAATAAACTTGCAGAAAAATATGTATATAATTCATAAACATACAAGTAAGTATATAGGTGCATATCACATTTATACCTGTCATTGTTAATTTATATTTACCTCAAAAAATCTTACCTAAATACTTGAGGTCAGATACAATCTGAATTTTAGTTGTGATACTAGCTAAGAATTTCTAGACCAGTCTACCCAAAATATTATTCTTATCTAGCAGCGTTTACTGCTGGGTACTAACAGTAAAAACCTAACCGCTCACAGTATTTGTTGTTTGAGTTTTGCCAGGGAAACCTAATGGGGCATAGAATTTTAGGGTATTTGCAAGAGAGATGGAAATGGTATGTAATAAACGTTTGTACTAGAGCTAGAGAGAAAACATTTTTCTGAATTCTCCTTTCAATAAACTCATATTTAGATATATGTATAAATATACACATATGAATTCTGTATCCTTTTAGTGATAGAAAAAATACTGAAACTATAACAGTAAATTTTGAAGGTGTCAGAATAATTCAAAATCAAATGAAAATCTTATTATTCTCAAAACTTGTAGTGTGTTCTTTTAAAAAAAATAAAAACCTTCAACCCCCAAAGAAATAAGTACAGTTTAACATAAAATAATTTCATTTTTATGACATTACATTAAGAAATTAAGGAGAAAAAAATACATGATCATTTCAATAAAGTACGTGATAAAATTCAATAATTCACAATAATCTTGTTCATAACTTAAATAAAGGGAAATTCCTTTCCCAGACACTAGATTTCAACAAAATATTCAGCAAATATTTGAAGTTACAGAACTTGTTAAGCATTTAAATTCGTTAACACAGTTAGCCTTAGTCTTTTTTTTTCCACCATCTTCACTTTTATTTTCTTTTTTTAAAAGTATTTTATTATACCACCGTGAGACATACAATTACAAAGATGTTCATATTTGGGTTTTGGTCATACAGTGTTCCAGCACCCATCCCTCCACCAGTGTCCATCTCCCACCACCAACATCCCCTGTTCCCTCCCCCCCCCCCCAGCCCGCCTCCATGACACGTTCTTTATTTCTTTCCCTTTCTCTCTATCTCTAACTCTTTTCCTTCCCTTCCAGATTGTGGATTACTGAACATACATTAAAGGGTTGCCTTTTTGCCTGTATTTAATGCTCAGTTCTAGGTTGGTATTAGTACTTTTCGACAATTGTTAGCACACTGTACCATTTTCTATCTTACCTAGCCTCTGACTCCCACACCTTTGACAAGACCTCCTGATACATGTTACACTTGACCTTGGATATTGGTATCAGGATATGTACATATATATTTATGTCATGCAAATAAATGCAGTCATTCTATATCTGTCTCTCCTTCTGGCTAGTTTCACTCAACATGATCTTCTCCATGTCCATCCACTTATAGGCAAATTTCATAACTTCATTTTTCCTAAAAACTCCATTGTGTAGATGTACCAAAGCTTCTTTATCCAGCCATCGATTCTCGGGCACTCTGGTTGTTTCCAGATTCTGGCTATTGTGAATAACGCTGCTATGAACATAAAAGTAGGGATGGTGTTTCTGCTGCATATTTTTGGCTTCCCAGAGTATATTCCCAGGAGTGGTATTAGCCTTAATCTTAATTCAGTCTTTTACTAAACATTGTAGCTAGTGATGTAAAAAATACATGAGATAATTAATGGGGGTTAAGTAGTTTTTTTTTTGGGGGTCACAACCCAGAGATGCTCAGGGGTAACTCCTGACTCTGTACTCAAGAACTCTCCATGGACCACTTTGGGGGAATAGCTATGCTTTTATTAGGTGGAACAGGGATATTTAATTTTGGGAAAGTAGGATGAAAGCTATGTATCAGGTAGTAGGGTGGAGATCTGTCAGTCAATCATGTAGGGTGAGAAAAGGGATTAAAACAAGGGATTAAGGCAGGGTATGGGCTTAATCCTAAACAGGTAGGGTGGTGGTTCTGTACAGGGTATGTGTTTAGCTACACAAGACTACAAACATCATATATTGGCTGTTATGCAACCTATGTGTCTCTGAAAAAGCAGCTTATCATTGAAAATCATATCACAAAACCAGTAAGGGTTTAAGCAAGAAATGCAGTTAGAAAGACAACATTCAAACATGCCCTCAATAACAGAAACAAAACAAAGAAGCAAAGGTTTTCTATTATTAAGTGGTTATAAAATACAAAATACAACAACAATTATGGCACTTTATCTTAAAAACAGGTAGAACAGATGTCAGAAGAAATTTCAGTTGGTGAGTTACATTTTGGGACATAGTCAGTGGGAAAGCATTATACAAAATCTGATATAAAGTTGTAACACCAGACATGGTAGGTGTGATTCATAACATACCTGGTAACTGATGTAACTGGTAAAAGTTTGAGATGTAACTTGGTTAACTACTTGCTTAAAATACTCACCTAGTGTTCTTTACTGACAAAAATTGTGCATTAGAAAATTAAAATTTTGTTTTATGCTCATATTTTTCTTATATCAATTGTCTTAAAGCAAATTTTAATTTTCAAAATAAGTGCTGTAGCCAAATTTATTGTATAAGAAAATACAAGCTTTTATTTTTTGGCATTGTGTTATGGGAAAAGTTATATAAATAAGCCAGGAGTGCAAACCATATGGTAATCATAAATTTTAGGCTTCACAGCTAATAATAACATTAATAAAATTTTTCATATAACAAAAATGTTATGAAGAATGAAATATAACAAATAGCTACTAACTGGCTTGGAAAAGATAATGAAAACATTTATGTTTATAATGAACTACAAATCAAGAAAAAAAAAAGGCAAACAATCTGAAAGACGAATGAACAGTACAATTTACAAAGTTAAATTATAAGCATCAGAAGAAATTTTCGGCGCTTGAGGGATAGCTCAATGAGCAGTACGCATGATTCACATGCAGGAGGCCCAAATTTGAGGTCCAGGACTGTAAAGTCCTTTAAACACTGCAGTGTGTGACCCCTGGGACCTACCAGGTATGGCGCAAAACTAAGAAACAAAATACAGTTGCTTTATCCCATGAGTGATTGGGCAACCAAAAATTAAACCAAAATAAAGTATTTAGGTTGGCAGAAATATTAAGTTTGTTTATATCAAATGTGGCAGGATTGTGAGGAACCAGGAACTTCTGTAATAGGTGGTATCATACAATTGGCGTAGAAAACAATTTGCCAAAATAGCCAAGTGCGAAACCTGGTAAGTTTAGGAGGCAGCCATTTTACTTATGGCGTTCACCCTAGAGATTGAGGATGCTTAAAACAGAAATTTGAGAGGGCCACATCCAGGACTGCTCATGGATTATTCTTGGCTCTGTGCTCAGAAATTACTCCTGGTAGTATTTGGGAAACCATAGGTGGTGCCTGGGATAGAACCTCATGTCAGCCACATGCAAAGCAAATACTTACACCCTGTTCTATCTCTCTGATGCTAAAGTAGAATTTTTTACTTAAACTAATTTCCCTCCCTCCTTTTTTGTTGCTGTTATCATATGATGATGAGGCCGGCATACCTGGTTACAGAGCTCCTGAGATCATATACTTTCACGTGGTGCCCAAATGGCAATGGCATTGTGATGGTGCACCAAGCATGCGGGGAGAAACATTATGGCCTCACAAGTACTAAGAAGGGCCAGACCAGAATAATTTTTACAAGCCAGGGGGAAATACCAGAAAATAATTTTTCTTTATTAGTGGGATGTGGTTTGTTTACTGAAATGATGGGAAAATATGCAATAATAAAACTTGTGATCTAGGGGCTGGAGCGATAGTACAGCCGGTAGGGTGTTTGCCTTGCACCACGGCCGGCCTGTGCCGCCCGGGTTCAATTCCTGGCATCCCATATGGTCCCCCGGGCACTGCCAGGAGTAATTCCTGAGTGCAGAGCCAGGAGAAACCCCTGAGCATTGCCAGATGTGACCCAAAAAAAAAAAAAAAAAAAAACAACCAAAAAACTTTGGATCTAGAACTGCAAATAACACGAGTAAGTTGCACAGATAACCATAATGCTATATGCAAAGCATATTTGAATGGTATTTAAAGCATCATGCTAGTCATGGAAAATATTAAAGACAAAGCCTAGCAAAAGCTAGTTTTTAAGGATGTTTGAGTATGTGTTGATATTTGATGTTCACATAAACTTCAGAGTGGTGCTTTACCTCTTGCAGGAAGAGTATAGAATGGGGTCAGTGTTCTTAAATTAAAAAATATATATATACATATATACACATGAGAACGTTTTGGGTACAATATGGCAAAATGGTATTATCTGCTTTATCTCAGTGATTAATCTAGGTAACTTTATGTCATGTATTTCGTTTTATATTTTAGTCTATTTGAAATATATTTGACGGGGGACCAGAGATATAGTACACAAGGCAGGGCATTTGCCTTGCACGTGGCTGACCCAGGTTTGATCCCCAGCATCCCACATGGTCCTCTGAGCACTTCCAGGTGTAATTCCTGAGAACCTGAGTACAAAAGCAGTAGTAACCCCTGAGTTTTTTGGGTGTGACCCAAAAAAGAAAAAAAAAAATACTAGGAAAAAATTCTATATAAAAAAGAAACTTTAAAAATATGAAGCAAAAGATAAACCAGACAGACCTTCATACAGGCGAATTTGTTGAAAGTGTGTCTGGACTGCCTGGGATTGACTACACACTGGCTCTGCAATGTGATATTGGTAAGTGTCAGATACCTTGCAGTGATATTGGTAAGTGTCAGAACCATGCCTGATACCTTGCATGTTAACAATGATTTCTAAACCTGATCCCAGAAGGAGGGTGGAGAAATGAACAAAGATTTTTATTCTTGAACCAATAGTTTCGAGTCCTACTGATCCAATTCCTGGAGTAGACCTGCTTTCGGGCCCTAGGGACTGCAGCATGTAAGGACATCTGTGTCTTGAAAAACACCTCTGGCTTGGGAAACCAAAAAGCTCTATGATGTGGAATAACAAGGTGGTTTATTCTGAGGCAAAGAGGACATAAATTTTCTAGCATAAAAGTCAACTGTGCCTGAAAATGCTGAGTTGCCTGTTGTTGATGGTACAGAAAAGTCAGAAGGCCTCTTACCATTGCTCTCTCTTTTGCCTTTAACTGGTTTGCAGCTGGAAAGGGTGAGTAGGAAAAAAAGCACATCCCAGATGAGTGATGCTGAGGTGCCAAGGGGTTAACAGGCACTTTGTGTGAAGTTTTAATATTCCACAAATGAAATGTGCATGTGAAATGGGAAAAAAGAGAGAAAGATTATATTTGTCAGCTGGGCTGCCATATGTTGTTCTGGCCGGAGCACAGCAAAAATGGTGACAATTCTTTTCTCAATGAGAATCTCTGTCAACTTCTGATTTCCTGCCTTTCTTTGGACAAGCAGGAGCTTTCTTCATGACCAGAGTCCAAGATTTTTGTTTTTTGCTGGGGAAAGGGTCACTCTGTATCTGCCTAAGAGGTAGAACATTGGCATTCTAGGCTTGATTTTAAGAAGCAGGAAAAGGCAGGGAAATTATAAAATTCATCTGCATATTTTCTTCTTAAAAAAAAGAAATTGGCCCTTAGGGTAAAAACAGTCCTCTGAAAGAACAATTAGCTAGCGGAATGACAAATGGAGAGGAGATTATATTGGAGGATCTGTTAGTTCTCACCAAAGTCATCATCAGACAATTTCACAGAACTGACTTTGTCACACAAAATGCATTTCTTTTCCATAGTGGTGAGCTATGATGCCTACGTTCGTAGGGGAAAAAAAAAGGTTTTCATCCTGGTGTTAAAGAAAAGATTCTGCTTTGGTGAAAAAAAGGTTGTTCTTTTCTCATTTTATGTTTCTGTCTTATTCCTAGCATTTAAAAAACATAGTGGGTGAACTATTTTTTTAAGAAATCTATTTATTGATTATTTTGGTAATACTATTTAGAAAATTTTAAACTATAAAAATTAGAAAATAAAAAATCACCAATAATTCTTGATCTAAATCTATAGTTCTAGAATAAATACATGTAAAATGTCATTTTTCCAAGGTCAACATTAAAATTTTAGAGGTTTTATTATTGGGGTCACAAAAGCGGTACAGCCGGTAAGCCATTTGCTTCCATGTGGCTGACCTAGATATGATCTCTAGCAGCCTATATTGTCCTCAGCCCACCCTGGGTGATTCTTGAGCATAGAGCCAGGAGTAAGCATGGCCAAGCATTCCCCTACCCCAAAAAATTAAAAACAAGAAAGGTTTTATTCTCAATATAATTCTTTTTGAATTTTAATTAATTTATCATTTAAGAGTATTATTAGATTTTTTCTGGGATTTAGTATTATACCTTTACTTGTATATGATTGAATATAATACTTTCTATATCTTATTAAAAGGATGTTCCATCTCTTGTTAACTATTCCTATTATTCAATATTTGATTTCTAAGTTTGTTTTCCTCTGACAAGGGAAAGCAGTCTTTTGTGCTATTTGATAATTTTTAACTGAAAAACATTAGAAAAGTAAATGAATATTACCTGTTCCCCTTAAGGTAAAATTTAGCTTCCCACAAACTTTAGTTTCAGTACAAATTGAACTGAGATTCTCTGGTCTATGATTATCTAATTTATATTGACTACATTTTATCTAAAATTATCTGAGTTAATGTTTATTCTATACCTTTCTGAATGTTTGAATTCAAATGTCATAAAAACGAGTATTGAAATAGAGACTGTCAGGATAATCACTCATCTCATAAATTGCTAGTATGTGTCACACAAAGCACCGGTTGGGACAAGGCATGAATCCGCTATAGCTGCCTTGGTAGGAGCTAACTTCCAAGTGCCAGCATATTAACGGAAAATGGCAGTAGTTGGGAGCTCCAGGCAAAGATTGAAAATTGAAGACAAATCATGGACTTTCCCTCACATAAAAGCTAATAAAACTGCATCCTAGATATGAGATAATTAAAAAACCAAATAAAGAGAAGGCCATAACTGTTACTTTATTAATTTTCACAGTACCAGGGACTAAACCCATGGCCCCACATATGCAAGATCTGATCCACCACTGAATCTTACCCAGCCCTGACACTAAATTTAAGAAGTGGAGGGGGGGGCTAGTAAAGTAGAGGAGAAACCAAGAAAAAGAACATTTTAGCATTTTGCAAGGTCTAAGTGGTCTCTTTTTTCCATCTCATCCAAGTCCACTGGGGAGTTAAAATTTGAGAAGAGGAGGGGCAAAAAGAGCTTGTATCATATTAATTCTGACTTAGATTTGAGGAGTAATATGAGAAATGGGTATGGAGAAGGTCAGAAAACATCAGGTAGTGAAAAATGGGATTCGGATCAGATGATGGTAAAGATCTCAGTCTATAGATCAAATGGGGGAAATCACAGTACATAAAGTAGTATTTCTGCAGGAATGGAAATCTTCATTTTGGGGAACTCAAGTATTCCAAATGTTTCCCAAAACCCTAGAAAGGAGAGCGGACAGCAAGTGTAGTGGCCAGGAGTGCACTGAATATGAAATGATTTATAAAACTAAACACTCAACATTAAAATATAGGTCTTACATTGGTTGTGAGAAATGGACACTGGTGGAGGGATGGGTGCTGGAACACTGTATGACTGAAACCCAAACATGAACATCTTTGTAATTGTAGATCTCTTGGTCTTATAAAAATATTAAAAACATAAAATATAGGTCTTAGAGGTGAGGGGGAGAAAGAGAGAGGGAGAGAGAAGATAGAGAGGAGGGAGAGAGAATAGAGAAGAGAGAGAATCATAGTTATTGTACCTATTTTGAAAGCAGCCCAAGCTGGTTTATCCCCTGAAACCACTTATGGTCCCATAAACATTACCTGGAGTGATTCCTGTGTATAGAGCCAGAAGTAAACTCTGAGAACAGCTGGGTGTGAGACCAAAAACAAAACCAAAAAATAAATAAATAAATTGTGGATAAAAGGAAGAGAACATAGCAATGGTGGAACATGCTGAGGTCACTCATACCATATATCAGAGTAAATAGACAACAGATGCACAGCTAAGCCTGAGCAGAGTAAATAGGGGTAGCAAGACATTGCATCATAAAAAAAGGAAATTCAAGAAAGGGGAAGAAATGACCACTGAATGTAGTCAGTCAAGGTACTGAAAATCATTCCCTAAGAGCATTTCCTATCAAACAACATTCTAATCTATAAATAGCTCCAGAGATGATAATAAAAACGGTTGCGTAATTTGCTCACCTGCTAGCCCTAGATTTTCGCATTGCTGATGGTGCATTGTTCTTTCCTTCCTATAAGCCATTTGCTCATTCTTAGGCCAAAGAGATTTCATTCTTGGGCTGGAGCGATGGTCCAGCAGGTAGGGCATTTGCCTTACATGCGGCCAGCCCATGCCGGCCAGGTTTGATCCCCGGTATCCCATATGGTCCCCCAAGCACCACCAGGAGTAATTCCTGAGTGCAGAGCCAAGAGTAACCCCCTAAGCATTGCCGGGTGTGACCCAAAAAAAAAAAAAAAAAAAAAGAGAGATTTCATTCTTGTATAAACACAAGTAGTGTGGGAGCAGGTGTTTGTGAGTTAGTTTGACTCTGAATTGATTGCTACTGTACATCCTGTCATATTTTCTAACTATAACCCCCCAGTACCATTTAGTTTGAATCTAATTACTCACATTCCCTGGTCTTCTATGAGGGACTGCTAAGGAAGAGAGTCACGCTGGCTATGAAATGGGACCCTTAGTTTAAAATCCTGCTCTGAATGAAAAGATTAAAGTGTAGGTCACCAAAGGGCTAGAATGGCCTCCCAGCACGAAGCAGAGCAGAGCACTTAAGAAATGCCCTGGTGTAGAGTCACCAGAGACAGAACCTTGAGGGGGTTGGAAGAGATGATAGTTTGGATTATATGTTGTGATCTCCCCATGAAAATTCACCCCATATATTTAATCTCGGCATGTAGTTATTTTACCTGTCTCTCTCTTGCTGTGTTTGTCTAAGAATGCAAGATATAATAATTGTTTAATAGTTTGGGAGAAGGGCAGAACTCTGCACTAGCATGTTTTAAGCTTAAGCCACAGGGGCATGGTGAAGAAGGGTGAACTGGATTTTGACCTGGGTTGGCCTGACCCCCAGGGAGACAGATGCTTTTGACTCTGGTGGGCTGGGGGTCAGATCACATGGCCAACAGAGAGTACATGGTTGAGACAAATGCACATGTTCAGAGCACATGGTCAGGTGGCATTGGTGGAAAGCACTTGGTCTGTGTGATGCTGTAGGCCGGTGTGGTGGGGGCAGAGTGTGTGCAGCTGTTGGTGTGGAGAGAAGTTGGTAGAAGAAAAAAAAAGCTTTAGGATTATCTAAACTGGACTCATGGCCTTTTGTTCATCAGTTATCAAACATGACCAGGGAATCCAACAGACCCAGTATTGTTGGGGACCCACTCAGCCCCCAACATCTGGTGTCCATGTGTGTGCAGAGCAGACATCTGGTGACCGAATGATAAGAAAAACAATAGGCTTTGAAGGAAAAAGGATGATAACATAATTAAGAAAATATTTTTAATAGCATGTTTCCAAGGTGTCTGACTGGTCGTGTGCGTGGGATCTCCGACTACTTTATGAGAACAACCTGGAGAGATTTTGACAATCCAAGTCACCAGTACCTACAGCTAATACATGGTGGCTTTTCTATAAACCTCAGATACAAAAAAAACCCCCCAAAATACCCTAAACCCCACCAACAAAAACCCAAACACACACACACACACACACACACACACACAAAGGGTCAATAGTCCAGAGGGGAGGGCATTTGTCTTGCATGTGACTGATCTGGGTTTGATCCCCAGCATCTCTTATGGTTTTCCTGAGCAACACCATGAGTAACTCCTGAGTGCATAGATAGGATTAACCTTAGAGAGTCGCCAGGTGTGACCTAAGAAGACCAAAAAAAAAAAAAAACAGACCTCAAAACAAAAAAAAAAAAAAAAAAGTCTAAACAAAATAAAACAAATCCAACAAAAAATAATCTTAAGATCAAACTAATAGGATAATAAAGTAGATAATAGCAGCTAAGATGTACTAAGCATTTGATAGGTCTAATATACCTTTCTGTTTGTTTTGGATTTTGGGCCACATGAAATAGCACTCAGGGTCTTTTCCTGGCTCTGTGATCAGGCATCACTCTTGGTGGGGTTGGGGACCCAGATTGGTCCTGTGCAAAGCAAGCACCTTATCCACTGTACTATCTCCTTGGCCTTTGGCCTCTCTATACACTTGTTTAAGAAATTTGTTGATTACTTTCTTTAAAAACTTACAAAATTACTAAGTATGTCGATTATCAAATGAGTAATTCAATGTCTATTTAGGAAAAAATGGTGGAGGCAAGATAAGCATTTGCTTTTCCCTACTACGATTCTTTATATTGCATATGAAACTGATCATTCTGTCTGTCCCTCTCCTTCTGACTCCACTCAGCATGATATGCCACAGATCCACTCATGTAGTAGCAAATTGCATGATTCATTCTTTTTTATAAAGACAAGTAGAATTTCATTATATATGTGTACCATAGTTTCTTTATCCTGTTATCTGTTCTTAGACACTTGGTTGTTTCTAGATTTCGGCTATTCTGAACCATGCTGCAATTAATATAAAAGTGTATGTGTCTTGGCAGGAGCGATAGCAGTGGGTAGGGTGTTTTCCTTGCAAGCAGCCAACCCGGGTTCAATCTCCTGCATCCCACATGGTTCCCTGAGTACCGCCAGGAGTAATTCCTGAGTGCAGAGCCAGGAGTAATACCTGAGTATCCCCAGGTGTGACCCAAAAAAAAAAAAAAAAAGTGTATGTGTCTTTAATAAATGGGCTTTTGTGCCTTAGGGTAGATGCCAAGAAGTGGATTTGCTGGGTCCTCTGGAAGCTCAATTTCTAGTTTTTTGAGAAGTGTCCATGTTGCTGCTTTCTGAAAAGGTTGGACTAGTTGATATTTCCACCAGCAGTGAATAGGGTCTCTTTTTTTAACTGCATCCACACCAACACTATTTTTTTCCTTTGTGATGTGTGCCAGTCTCACTTGTATGAGATTATACCCATTGTTTTTATTTGACTTCCATTATGATAAGTATGGTGCAATGTTATTTTCATTTAACTCTTGGCCATCTGCATCATCTGCACGCCTTCTTTGAAAAGGTCTCTCTGCTTCTCCTCCCACTGTAATTTGGTGATGGTGGTATTGTCAGTAGTAGTGGGTGTGTGTGTGTGTGTGTGTGTGTGTGTGTGTGTGTAAAGTCCTACCAGTAATTTATATATCTTCAATATTAACCGCTTATGAGTGCTGGGTATATATTATCTCTGAGTTTGTGGAGTGTCATTTTATCTTAGTCTTCACTGTGGTTTAGAAGCCCTATTCGTACAAGCACCATTTTGTAATCTCAGTCCTGTTGTCAAAGTACAAGGGTCTTGTATCACTGGAGACTGTCCATTACCTTACTTCTTATCTGCCACATATGAGAGAGAATCTCTGGTATTTGTTCTATTTCTGATGTATTTTACTTAACATAGCCTCCACTAATTCTATACACATTGTAGCAAAGGGTCAGATTTCATCAATTCTCAGAGCTGATGACATTCCATTGTCTATATACTATGATTTCTTTATCCTCTCACATATCCGCATTTTACATGGAAGTTGTCTTTAGATCTTGATCACTGTAACTAATATAAATAGTCTGCAATAAAGATCCGTTTCACTGATGACATCATTCTAATAACACCGAACATTAGCCAAGCGGCATAAATGCTGGCTGACTTCGACCGAGAATATGGAAAGATAGGTCTACAGCTGAATCTAAAAGAAAACTGTGTTTATGAAAAATGAACTAGTTCCAGAGGCCCCATTCACTCTCAATGGAACAGACATCTCTGAATGCAGCACTTATGTGTACCTAGGTCGAGAAGTCAACATGATGAACGACTTAAAACCTGAGCTGCGCAAGAGGAAGACAGAGACATGGAATGCCTTCAAAGGCATCGAAGAAATAGCTAAAAGGACAAAGAATCTCTGGCTCCGGGCACATCTCTTTGACTCCACCATTCTGTCTTTTTATCCCTAAAACTTAAAGTCTCATGAATACGTTGACCAGCAAATGTTTGCTGAGTTAATTAATTAATAGAAATAGGTCTAGCTAACTGTTGGTTGAACAGGTATTCACAAACTTGGTAAATTAGTAAATCCTTGAGGTAAATTTTTCTCTTAATACTATCTAAAATTTTAGTTGTTACTTAAAAATTCTGCATTTAAGTTGCAGAACACATTTGAATATATATATATGTATATATAAAACATCAACACTTATTTCATGCCTTAAAATATTTCAGTCTATAGATCACACTTACAGATGTCTAAGAAAACTCCCACTTGAGCAGTTTCCTTTATGAAAGGATCAGCTTTGAAGAGATAATATAGTGAAAATGCTTAGTTTTGTCCTGCATTTACCATGACTTCCCATTGACTGTTATTTATTACTTAATAATATTATATATTGAATGAGAGAAAGAGAGAGAGAGTGAGAGTGAGAAAGAGGGAGAGAGAGAATAGTGGGTAAGCCCCTTATGCAATCATGCCACTAGTGATCTCTGAACACAGCCTTGAACAACATGGATGTGACCCAAACACACACACACACACACACACACACACACACACATGCTCACTTGACAATGCATTACTTACAGATATATAATGTATATATATATAATGTATATATACTGTCAATGGAACAAACATCTCTGAATAATATATATTCAGAGATATATTATATATCTATATAATTACATATTATATATAATTATGTATTATATATAATTCAGAGATGTTTGTTTCATTGAGAGTGAATGGGGCCTCTGGAACTAGTTCATTTTTTTGTGAACATTGTTTTGTTGAGATTCAGCTGTAGACCTATCTTTCCACATTCTCGGTCGCAGTCAGCCAGCATTTGTGCCGCTTGGCTAATGTTGGGGGTTATTAGAACAATGTCATCAGCGAAGCTGAGGTGGTGTAGTTGCCGACCGTCTATCTTCACTTCCATTCCTTCCCATTCTAATTGTCGCATGACATTATCGAGGATGGTGCTGAAGAGTTTCGGTGAAATGGTATCATCCTGCTGAACTTCTCTTTTGGCATCAATAATCACTTCCTTGTAGAGTGGTGAGATCCTGGTGGTGAATCCGTAATACAGCTAATGAAGGATCTTGATGTATTGGGTTTGAACACCCTGTTTGCAGCAGTTATGTGTACCTAGGTAGATAACTCAACATGATGAACAACCTAAAACCTGAGCTGTGCAGGAGGAAGAGAGTGGCATGGAATGCCTTCAAGAGCATCCAAGAAACAGCTAAAAAGGACAAAAGAACCTCTGGCTCCGGGCACATCTCTTGACTCCACTGTTCTCCCTGCATTAACATACACCTCAGAGACCTGGGCCCTACAAAAGCAGGATGAGAACGCTACTTTGGTCTCCCAAAAAGGAATCGATAGAGCTATACTTGGAATATCATGCCTCACTCAAGTGAGAGAAGGAATCTGGAGTTCCAACCTCCTTCAGCGATCCAGAGTCAGGGATGCTGTCTCGTTTGCCAAGGCATCGAAAATCAGATGGACTGGACATGTTGCGATTTGGAGACGACCACTGGACTAGAGCCGTTACTGACTGGATCCCATGGGACGTCCAAAGATCATGTGGCTGCCCACCTACAAGATGGTTAGACTTCTTTGTCAAGACCCTGAATGAACAATTTGAGGTTCTTTGTATTCCTGAAGCAAGCAGATGCCATTGGGCTACACTGGCACGTGATAGGGTCAAATGGAAATGTTACTGGTGCCTGCTCAAGCAAATTGACGAATAACGTATGTCTAGTGATCAAGTGAAGTGATATATTATATGCCGAATTTGAGAAAATAAGGCAAAAGAACAAGTGAAAATGATATAGAAATAAAGGGCATTCTGAAATAATTTATGATTCTGTGATGGGAAAACTAAAATAAATTTTTTACTGATTTTATTTATTTATAAAGATTTTTTTTTAGGGTCACACCCTGCAATGCTCAGGGGTTTCTCCTGGCTCTGCACTCAGGAATTTCCCCTAGCGGTGCTTGGGGGACCATATGGGATGCTGGGGACAGAACCCTGGCCGGCATGGGTCAGCCGCGTGCAAGGCAAATGCCCTACCTGCTGGACTATTGCCCCAGCCTCTATTTATAAAGATATTTTATATTTTAAATAAAATATAAATATATTTTATTTATTTAAAATATATTTAGAGACTCTCAGACATGGGGCAGAGCTCTTCCCTTGCTCTCACTGTGCACAGCCATTCATGAGGCAGTCGGGAGGCATGGCGGGTTCTAGCCCTGGCCCACCACCTCAGCAGAGCCTCACAACAAGCCAGACCACCCCCTCACTCCACGGGCACCGCCATTTTCCACATTTGGACTTCCCTCTCGTCAGAACTCCACCCAGCAGACCAGCCCATCACAGCCTGGGTAGTGCAGCTGCTTATGGCCGCTTGGCTCATCAATAAATGCTTTATTTGGATGTGTTTAAAAGAGTTTGCCTCCCGCTCGGCAAGCCTGGCAAGCTTCTCGTGTTGTATTTGATATGCCAAATTCCAGTAACAATTATATTAGGTCACTCCCATGACCTAATATAATGGTTTGAGACTCTTTATGTTCCTGTAGCAAGCCGATGCCCCTGGCTCTACTGGCATGAGACAGGACATATGGAGATATTACTGGTGCCCGCTCTAGCAAATAGATGATCAATGGGAAGATCGTGATCGTGATAAATATATAAAAGCAATACTTGATATTTTATAAATAAATATAAGCTCTTCCATGTTTGTTGATGCAAAATCTGCACAGGAGTTTACTTGTTCATATGTTTGTGTCACCAATTCCTATCACAAAACCTCATCCAATAAGCACTTATTAAACAATGTTGATTCCTTTCTTTATTTTGATGTGATATGAACAGATCTGAGGAACACAGTCTCATTTTTTTATTAAATATTATCCAATAAGAAATAAAATGCAATATTAGAAAGAAAATTAAAAAGTAGAAAATATTTTCTTGGTAATACTCAAATTTGGTAATCAATAATGTGATCATGTGTCTCTATTTGCCGAGACAAGACAGGTTCATTTTTATTGACTGAGTTTGCATGATTATTAATAGCATCACTTTTCTCTCTCATAGTGTCCTTGTTTAGATGATAAATTATATAGTCACATAGTAATCAGGCCCTAGATAATCAAAAGCTATTTGTTATTTCTTTGCAGGGACTTAGAATTTTTGTATTGGTTGGGTAGAAAATGGGAACATACTGATCTACATTAGAAATCATAACATTTGTTAACTTTAAGGATATTTTATATACATGCAAATTTTAATCATACTCCATTGTATTCTAATTATTAGTGCAATTATTCCACTGGTATTCTTAGGAATGTTCTACCATACTTGGAAATATACCTATCTTCACTTTTCTTAATGTTGTCAAATGAGCTTTGCATTTAGTTGGCATTCAATAAATGTTGTTTCAAGGGAAAGCAATCAAATAAAATTAATTATTGAGTTTTCCCATAAAGGGAAATTTGTTTGTCTTCTGATCCCAAATACGAAGTAGCCAGTATACCACTGCAAATTTTATGTATTTGGCACACTATTCCTTTCCTTCTGCTATTTTCTTTGAAATGTCACTTTTTTGTCATTGCAAAACATTTGTTCCTGAAATGGTTAAATTTTATGTTTATTGAAGCAAAATTTCTACCTACAGCCTGGTTTTTTTTTAATATTGGGCAGAAATGCCATTTTTTTTCTGGCCAAGATTTTGATCAGAAGAACAACAGGAGACTACCAATAGGATATTGGCTATCACTTGAAATTTTCATTAGTCAAAAATTCAGTGAACAATTTTTTTGGCCCTATTAAGATTTCAGGAGACTCAACTAAGAACCGCACAGAGGACCAACCTTTGCGAATCTGTGTGTTTTGTATCTGAGTGCTAAAACTCCTGGCCAACTGGCAAGGCACTGAGCTCTTCTAACAAGTTATAGGGTGGAAATTATTTCTCTTCTCACCCATCTGCTCCAGAAGCCATAGCTCATATTTAAAAGTAGAGCTACTTACAGTGAGTGAGGAAAAAAAGACCATCAACAGAAGTAAAGAAAGAAAATTAAAAAATAGATCATCAGTAAAATAAAAGCAAATATAATGTGAAGAAAATGAAGACAAATCCCTTGCAATATTTATGCAAAAGTCCTAATTATTTTATTGCCACCTAACGTAATCAGCTTACAGAGATTCCTAAATTGATTCTAAAAAAAATAGACCTTGACATTTAATGATATGTGATAGTATATCTCTGTGATGGAAAAGTATAATATCTCTTTATCAAGGTACTTCAACAGAACAAATGAGTGAGTTGAGTTAGAGAAGGGAATTAACCATAAATACAAGTAAAGAAAGAAATAGGATCGGGTAAAGAAAATCACAAAAACAATTTTTTTTCTTATTTTCTTTTCATTGGCTTTGAGCATCTAAGAGACTCAGTCACACTTTTTTTAGTTGAATACATTCCTTTAAAAGGTAAAGCAACTGGCAGAGAAAAATGCCCTTTTAAATCCCTTCTGCTACTACACTTAAAGCTGGTAAAATGCTTCAATGGCTAAGCATATTCAATTGGGCAAGTAAATACTAAACCAGGATACTTGCAATCTAGCAACTGCAAAATCTATCATTTGAAAGAATTCACATATCCCATGATGAGACAGATTTTTTGTTCTTGGTTTTTTGGCTACACACAATTGTGCTAAGGGCTTATTCATGGCTCTGTGCTCAGGGTTCACCCTGGTAGGGTTCAAAGGAACTTTATAGTGCCAGTGATCAACTGGAGAAGGGCGCGTGAAAGACAAGTGCCTCATCTCCTGCATCTCCAGCTATATTTTTTCTTTTACCAAATGTAAGCAAGAGTAACATGCTTTTCTGACATGTTTTCATATGGATTATATGAAAATACCTATTGCTTAAGTATTACCTTAGAAGTCTAATCATATGGGAAAGTAATTACCACTCAGTGGTATAGTGAGTGATAGAACTTCTCTAACTATTTTACTTTTATCCAAGTACCAGTAGAGCTAATGTTAATTCTTTAAATGCATATTACTGCTCCAATACTCTCAATGAAGTGCCAAAACCCTAACACTGTCCATATGTCAAGTGATATAACATTTAATTTACACATGCTTTAACTTCAAAATAATCATTGACTCATTGTTGACTCTATATTGAAAGAGTGTATCTATTAATGCTGTATAATAGAAGAAGGTGAGAAAAACTCAGATTCAGGTAAAGTGCCTTGATTTATTTATTTTTGCTTTTTTGGGTCACGTTCAGCAATGTTCAGGGTTACTCTTGGCTCTGAACTCAGGGAGTTACTCCTGGCGGTGCTCAGGAGACCATATGGGAGGCTGGGGATCAAACCTTGGTCAACTGTATGCAAGGCAAATACCCTACTTGCTGTACTATCAAGTGCCTCATTTTATATTCTTTGTCATGTGTATAATTTCTATTTCTTGGAATATTCTCAGATGTTTGCTTTCTCTTGTGGCAAATAGTATTAGATTGTTTTCTTTACTCACATAGGACTTAGATCTGAATTGGGATGTTCTAAAATGTCTGCTCTGTACAGGGGAGTCATTTAGACCCAGGTGAAAGGTCACCTTCTCTGAAATCTATCGTGACTCTCTGGATGAATTATTCTTGACTGGGCTTCAGCTACAGCTATAGTATTACTGAGGAAGTATTTCTCATAGGAGGGTTATTAGGAAAAGTATGGGAGGGATCTAGATGTCAGCTAATGCTGCAAGGATGGAAACTGGGAAAGCGGTTATATGTATTGGGAAATTAAAGGAAGAATTCAGGAAGGTGACATAGAACCTAATCTGGAGTCCAGAAGTCCAGTTTTCTGGTTAGAGAATGCATACTTTTTGAGCTCCATGTTTATAAACCTTCATTATATGAGTTCCATAGAAGCATATCCAACAATTATCTGTCACTTGTAAGTGCTTGATATTTGTCTGTGAATATTTCAGTGATTGTGTGCTAAGAAGACAGAGGTATGCCTCTTTGTCTTCTGGCCCTTCAAATGGTCTGAAATCCTTCGGTTGAAGTTTTTCGTATATATTAGAAAGACTTTATGAGTCTGGAAATATCAAGTGACTTTATGGACACCCAACACACTAATTATTTATCTGCTCTAGCCAGGGGTTTTCAGAGAGAATTTTTTATTTCTGTGATAAGAATAAACACAAGCCTTCAGAAAATGTTATAATGGTTCTTTAACATATTCAAATCATTTGGAATTAATATAATTGTTCATATGTTTGAATATGTCATTTAAAAAATAGCATGTAGGACTTAGTGTTTACATGACTTTCATTTTTCATTTGGCTTGATGAGCTTTAGATGAACAAAATAGCATTACAATTTTGTTTGAATTTTATCAGCATATAAAGGACCAGGGATGACCTTAGTATTCCTCATTGTGGCCCCATACTACAGACTAGCCATATTTTCATGCTCATATGCCATAACTATTTTATGAGATACATTTAAATCTGTCACCATGTATGCCTTAACTATAGAAATGTAGTTTCCTACAACTGTTGACACAGCTAAAAATGATAAGACACACATTTTAGATAAATTTTGTATTACTTTCATAATGTTCCATTACAAATGTTATAAAACATTTAATATAATTAAGATGATTTTTAAAACATACTTTAATCTTCTATTGCTGAGAAAATGCTCTTATTTTCTAAAAATAAAAACAAGTAGGGAAAGTGAGAAATCTTCTTAGGTAACCTCAGAACCGAGGAACTTTGTGCATTATGCAGCCGAGGCTATGCCAAAACGCAATTTGGAGGGTGTCCAGCCCTTCATTGGAAAGTAATGGTTTTCACTGAACTGAGTTATGACCAGCTGTTTACAGACAGTCTGTGACATACTGATAGAGCAGAACACCGTATGTTGCTTTCCAAATCAAATGATACAAGAAGTGTGACAGAGTGGAGAAACATCTGTCATTAGCAATTTTCAGCACGCTTCACTAATTCTGGACAAAATACGAGTAATGAACTTACCGCAGGAAACTTCAAATACTACCACTGCTGAAACAAGGATATAAACAGCAAGTCCTGCTAATGGCTTCTAATTTAATTCATTTGCAGTAAGAAACAAACAAAGTGGGTTATTTGTTTTTGATCAGAGGGTAGTAAATAGTAATGCTGATCACAAATGCTTATTGTAATCTAAGAATAAGAATCGCTGAATGCAACTTTCTTCAAGTTTAGAGAGAAAGCTTTATGTCTTCTTTGATTGTTGAACAAGGTGGATTTTTGTTTCAGTTTTAGTAAGCAGCAGAATTGGAGAATTCACCCTAACAGGGGTAATATCTTGCCTGCAGGAGTCTGACTGTGACACTTTGAGCTGGAGGTAGGAGGGTTCTGACAGATTTGTTGGACCTGCAGTGGTATTTACATAGTATTAAATGTTTCTAGTCTTTCTACTAAGAAGCTTGTATAGAAGAATGTGTTAGGTCTTTTTCAAGCTGCTTTTACCACTTCTCATCTTGCGAGTTTTTTTTTTCTCTCTCCTGGCTGATAATTTTCATTTTGCGGATCCACAAATTTTCACAGTTCTGTAATGAGCGCATGGTCCTCATACAGCATCCACATGGTTCTCTACTGGTTGACGTCACACTGTTGATGAGATCTCGGAGCCAAACCACGTGAAGGCTGCAATCTGTGAGCATTTTTCTTTTGTATCTTCGCAATCAATTGAGCTATTAAACCGTTAACATTCAAGGCCTACTCAGCTTAGCTTACTCCTGTTTAGCGCCAAGACGGCAAAATTCCTAAACGGACAGAATTGAATTTGACTCAAGAACATAAAATGAAGAGAGGTTATTTATGCCTTATTTGAAGTTTCAACTAATGTTTAGAAAAAGAGCGATATAAAATGCAGACATGCGATCTTGCCTAACCCGTTGGTGTTCTACCGATGGGACCTAGTTTGGACTGCGTCCCAGAACAAAAAGACTGAATGCCATTCGGAACTGATGACTGTAAAATGAGTGTAGGAGGTCTTTGAGGAGCTTCTTAATTACAAAATTATTCATGATAAAATGGCACTGCTCTCAAATTCCCACTTTCTTATAAATTCTAGTATGGTACCACATGAAAATACTTTGTAGTTTTTAACATTTTAGAGAAATCAGATCCACCGCACAACGTTGTGGAGGAAATAATTTTGAGCACCTTTAAATATTTTGCTCTTTCTCTTCTTCTTTTCCCATTTCTCTTTCTTGCTTTCTTTACTTTCTTTTCCTTTTTAAAGAGGGAATAACACCTACTACTTTATTTATCATTTTCAAAGCGATCCCTAAATTATCTTATGGTTGAGAAGACATATTCTAAGATATGTAAATGTTGAATTATTCTAGTTTTTATAGACATCTGCATTGAAAAACAAAACAAAGCAAAAATATAGATGCCATTGAAACCCATCATTACGTTTGTGATCTAGATAATAAAGTAAGCAGACCCGAGCAATTCGCTAACACTAACGCTTATTCTTTACATAAACAGTAAATGTTTAGATTTTCCTGTTCACTGACTAACAGCACACATATCATAAACACTAAGCTGTTATAGTACGTTTCGTGTGTTGATTCACTTTAACAGTTGTTAGTGTGAAGACAGGAAAAGAAAAGTGGGTGTAATGAGACCATGTGCAGTATGCTGTGAAAACAGAGGCCCTTATTTGGCATAATGGGTTGCACCATAAGGGCCATAAAATTGTGCATGTGTTAGTATCATTTTAATTATTACGGGTGCCACATGTTAAGCAGAATAGCGGAACTACTAAAACAGCTTCAAAATCCTTACTGCTGATCGCTGCATTTAATTACAAATAGGAACATTTGGAGATAGGTCACCATAAAACCCTTCTGTTGTCAAATGAGCTCAAATCTGATTTTTGTAATTATGTTTTTATACCACAGATCCTGTTGAATAACTATAGGGAATAAAATTTTAATAAGTGCTGATTAAATGTAGGTACATCTTGCTTCCTAAGAATATTTATGAACGTTCATCACACTTAAATCAAGGTACTATCACTGTTTTCCTGTGGACAGTGCTTTGATCATTCAACCTTAATGCAAATAAGCTGAGTAAATTTATGTGCCATGAAATATTGTTTTTTTTCCAATGAAGCATAAACGCTCTAGATTTCAATTATTCATACTGTTTGTGAGCACTGTGTACTTACTGTAATTCTCTAGAACCGAAATGCTTTCATTATCTTACTACATGTCAGACTCAGTGGGATCTTGTGATTAAGTTTTCCAAAACAATGTTTTTTGAGGAAGATGACAACTTACAGCACTCCTTTCTTCCCTACTAGAATAAATAAAGTTAGAAATGGTAAATTCATTCTTTTTTAAATATTTCCTTTCTTTGAAATTATTTACTTGCTGTTTTTAATTGATTACTTTTAGGCTTTAAATATCATGAACTCATGGTTTTTATGAAGAGAAACAGTGGTTTAGGGTGCCTTATTTGTGTTCTTACCCTATCTTTTGAGAAATGGCTTTAAAATCTTATATAACAGATATTCCTTTAAGCTTTTTTAAATATAAAATTATTACTTTTTTCTAATAAAAGTGAAAAGGTAAGATGATCTAAAGAATACATTATGAGCAGGCATGACACATATATGTCATGAATTATAGGAAAATAGACTAGACACAGTTGGTTAGGTTTTTTTGATGTTGTTGTTTGTGTCTTTTTGTTTGTTTGTTTTGGGATCATACATATCTGACAAATGCTCAGGGCTTACTTCTTTCTCTGTGCTCAAGAATCATTCCTAGAAGGCTTGGGGGACCATATGTGTACCGGGGATCAAACCTGGGTTGGCGACATGCAAGGCAAATGCATTATCCTACTGTACTATTGCTTCAGACCCCAAAATTGGTTAGTTTAAAACTGGTGTCGTTCATGGGTATATGCGATCTCACAGATATTAAATCAGGTACACTTGAAACTTATCTATCTGGATGCATTAATTTATAGACTTTATGAGTGCAGAATTATAAAATGTTTCTTATTTTATAAAAAAACAGGGTTTGTTCCTTTCAGTTCATTTTTTTTCATGTTATGATCTTTCCAGAAGTCCATGTCATTGGAGAAATTATTCATTAAATTTAGTGAATGTAATCAATATTTCCAGCAAAATTATCATGAAAAAAATTATATTTAGAATGAGTAACCCCCCACACCAGGTTATATATTGTTGTTAAGCACTTAATCCATACGTTAGATGGTGCTTTAATGTGCAAGTAGCTCAACAACATAATTCAAAGAATAGTACATGTGCACTAATCTCTATTTTTGTAGCCACTTTTTCAGATAAATGGTAAGGCAGCACTTTTGTGAAGACCTGGAAGATACATACCCACTGTGAGACAGATGCCACCCCTGTTGGCAGCTCTGTATTGCTCCCTGAATACATCATTCCAATCCATTTCCCAGAAGCAAAGTTTGAGGCTGCAAAACACAGAGGAACAATTGATATTTCTCTTTGAGGTGAAAATATAATGCACACAAATGATCCTAAGGAATCTGAATCCCTATGTGCTACTTTTCCAATGCTTTATGTATATCAATATTCTGTACTTCATAATAATGGTTGTCTTTAAAAGATGGGGAAAATGAACTCAGTCTTTACCAAAGGCAGATACTGAAGCATTCTAACTTTATCATTTGAAAACATCTGAAAAATAAACTTGATGTATTTCAAATTCAATTCATTATCTTCTTCATTTTATTCTGGTAATGATGTACTGTAAAGGGTGCTTGCTATAAACTAGAATTTTGGTCTAGGTGAGCAAATGAATTAATTGTGGAAAATCTGAGAATCATTGAAATTATTCATAGTATTGAATAAGGAGAAAATTTATACAGATGCAAGAACCATTTCCCATGCATAATATTTACTATGGTAATTCCATTAATTTATGCCCCAATAATGGTAGACTCTAAAAAGTCACTTAGACTAAGAAACAAATAAAAGATTGAGAGAATGAATTCCTAATTTTCTAAATTATTGACTCTCTCTTTTCTAATATTTAGCATTTATCAGATTGATGACAATTTTTGTTTTAAACAGCTTTGTAAAATAACATGATAAATTTAGCTAATAGATATGTATTGAGAACTTTCTATTGCTGAGAACTCAGCTGTTGATAGAATTCACATTGACCAAACAGGGTCTGTGCCATTGATCATTGATCATTGATCATTCTGTAAGATCAGTGATCATTCTGTGAAAAACCAATGCACACACAGTCACCATTAGTTCTTTATCATCTCACTATATAAGAATTACTTTGGGTTGGTTTAACTTCTTGATTAATTTCCACCTCTAAATTTCAGTGTTTTTGAAACAAACTTCAGATGTGCTTGATGCTGGAGACAGGTAACTGTCTCTTTAGCTGACTAATCTACCTTCATAGTGCTGAAGTCCAGATACAGACCCAGAAACAATAATCCAAGAAAGAATTTGTTGATATTCTTCTCCACTGCTTATGATGTAGCCATGGTTATAAATTATATAATGTGACCATGTTTACTTCCTGCTCTGATAGACAAACTTCATCACAATCTCAATAATTATATACTATATCACAGCATATACTATATCACAATTTTACTAATTATAGACCAATGATTCAGAATTAAAACCAGTCACCATCATCCTTTATGGGTAAGCCAGCCTTACCCATAAAACACAGTAAACCATTTTTACTGGAAATATTTTTATTGTTCTCTTTAAGAAAAACTGATGATTCACTTATGTACTAAAGAATTAATGGGAAGTATTCATAATTTAGGAAAAATTGTGCTGTAATTATTTTCTTCATGATCTGGAATCAATAGATCTAAGTGCAGAGGGAAATTTATTTAATAGAATTTGTTGTTTCTTGAAATTTTCTATAGATCCACTACTTATTATGTAAATTCATAGTCTTCATTTTGTTGTTCTGCCTTGTTTTTTTTAATACTTTATTATACCACCATGAGATATACAATTACAAAGATGCTCATGTCTGGATTTCAGTCAGAGTGTTCCAGCACCCATCCCTCCATCAGTGACAATTTCTAACCACCAATGTCCCCAATCCCTCCTCCCTCCGCTAGCCTGCCTCTATGGTAGGTTCTTTATGTCTTTTCTCTCTTTCTCTTACTCTCTCTCTCTCTTTCACTCTTTTCTCTCTTCCTTCTCTTACACACTGTGGATTGCAATACATGCATTAAGAGGTTATCTTGTGTATCTTTTGCCTGTATTCAATGCTCAGTTCTAGGCTGGTATTATCTCTTTTGACAATTAGTACAACGTTCCCTTCTTTGTCTTACCTAAGCTCTGACTCCCACACATTTTTGGTAGATTCCACCTTTGACAAGATCTCCTGATCCATGTTTTGATCACCTTGGATATTGGTATCATACTATAAACACATGTTTATATCATGCAAATAAATGCAGTCCTTCTATATCTGTCTTTTTCTTTCTGGTTAATTTCACTCAACATGATCCTTGCCATGTCCATCCATTTATAGGCAAATTTAATAATTTCATTTTTCTTAAGAGTTGCATAGAATTCCGTGTGTAGATGTACCACAGTTTATTCAGTCATCAGTTCTCAGGCACTCTGGTTGTTTCCAGATTCTTCCTATTGTGAATAGTGCAACTATGAAAATAAAAGTGCAGATGGTGTTTCTGCTGTGTCTTTTGTCTTCCCAGGGTATATTCCCAAGAGTGGTATGGCTGGGTCTAATGGGAGCTAAATTTCTAGCCTTATGAAGAATGTCCATATTGTTTACCAAAAAGGCTGTACCAGTCAACATTCCCACCAACAATGGATTAGAGTCCCTTTCTCCCCACATCCATACCAGGATTTGTTGTCATTGCTCTTTTGATATGTGCCTGTCTCTGTGCTATGAGATAATATCTCATTGTTGTTTTTATTTGCATCTCTCTGATGATTAGTGATGATGAACATTTTTTTTCATATGCCTTTTGGCCATTCGAATTTCTTCTTTGTCAAAGTTTCTGTTTATTTCTTCTCCCCCATTTTTTGATGGGATTGGCTGTTTTCTTCTTGTAAAGTTTTACCAGTGTCTGATATATCCTGGATATTTACCCCTTATCAGATGGGTATTGGGTGAATATTTTTTTCCATTCTATGTACTCTTTGCATCTCTGTCACTGTTTCTTTTGAGATGCAGAAGCTTTTTAGTATTATGTAGCCCGATATGTTTTTGCTTCTAGTTGCTTTTTTTAGTGGTGTTTCATCTTTGAAGATGCTTTAGCTTCAATGTTGTGGATGCTTTATCCTATATTTTCTTCAACATACTTTATGGACTCAGGTCTGATACTGAGATCTATAATCAATTTGATGTAATTTTTGTGCACGGTGTTAGACAGAGGTCCAAATTCATTTTTACATGTAGCTGCTCAGTTTTCCCAGCACCACTTGTTGAAGAGGCTTTCCTTATTCCATTTCAGACTGTTTGCACCTTTATCAAAGTTTACATGATCATGTATTTGAGGATGGGTGTCAGGATACTCAACTCTGTTCCATAAGTTTACATATCTGCTTTTATTCCAAAACCATGCTGTTTTAATTACTTTCAGTCGTTCCTACTTCCTACTTCCAGTCCTTTTCAAGCTCTTCCAGGAAATAGAAGAAAAAAACACTCCCAAACAGCTTCTATGAGGCACATATCACCCTGATACCCAAAGCAGGGAGAGAAAGCACAAAAGAAAGAAAACTAAAGACAAATCTGCCTAATGAACACAGATGCTAAGATCTTCAACAAAATACTAGCAAAAAAATCCAAAGACTCATCAAAAAGATTATACATCATGCTCAAGTAGAATTCATCCCGGGAATGCAAGGATGCTTGCAGTACAGCTTGAAATTGGGAAAGGTGATGCCTCCCATCTTCTTTTTTCCCAAGGATTGTTTCAGCAATCCGTGGGGGTTTATTATTCCATATGAATTTAAGGAGTGTTTGGTCAGTTTCTTTGAAGAATATCATGGGTATCCTTATAGGGACCACATTGAAATCTGTACAAAGCTCTAGCGAGTATTACCATTTTGAAAATGTTGATTCTCCCCATCCATGGGCAGGGATTGTGTTTCCATTTCCTTGTGTCCTCTTTTATTTCTTGAAGCAGTGTCTCATAGTTTTCTTTGTACAAGTCCCTTATGCACTTGCTTAAGCTGATTCATAGGTATTTGATTTTATGTGGCACAATAGTGAATGGAATCATTTTCTTAATATCCATTTCTTCTCTTTCATTGTTTGTATATAGGAAAGCCACTGACTTTTTGGGTATTAATTTTGTACCCTGACACTCTACTCTAAGTATTCATTGTTTCTAGGAGTTTTTTTGGTAGAGAGTTTAGGGTTCTCTAGGTATAATATCATGTCATCTGCAAATAATGATAGCTTCACTTCTTCCTTGCCTATCTGGATGCCCTTGATGTCCTTTTCTTCTCTGATTGCTATGGGAAGTACTTCCAGTACTATATTGAATAAAAGAGGTGAGAGTGGGCAACTTTGTCTTGCCCCTGATCTTAAGGGGAACGATTTCAATTTTTCCCCATTTCATTTAGAATGATGCTTGCTGTGGGCTTTGATAGATGGCTTTGGCTATAATGAGGAAAGTTCCTTCAACTCCCATTTTCTGGAGGGTTTTAATCATGAACGGGTGTTGGATCTTGTTAAATGCTTTCTCTGTGTCTATTGATATGATCATATGGTTTTTATTTTTCCTCTTCTTGATATGATGTATTATGTTAATTGACTTGCAAATGTTTAACCATCCTTGCATTCCCGGGATGAATCCTACTTGGTCATGATGTATAATCTTTTGATGAGTCTTTGGATTTTTTTGCTAGTATTTTGTTGAAGATCTTAGCATCTGTGTTCATCAGGCAGATTGGTCTTTAGTTTTTCTTTCTGTGTGTTTTCTCTCCCCTACTTTGGGTATCAGAGTGATATGTGCCTCGTAGAAGCTGTTGGGAGTGTTTTTTTCCTTCTATTTCCTGGAAGAGCTTGGAAAAGGACTGGAAGTAGGTCCTCCTTAAAGATTTGGAAGAATTCAGCATCACTACTGAATGATTAGTAGTGATGATTGGACAGACTTTTAGTTACTGTTTGTTCTGCCATTAATACGGGACATCACTACTGATGAATACAGTCAAATAATTAATTTATTAGCCTGTTGATAAGGATGTCTTAGCCACTTACCTCTCCTTGCTTGGTTGGCTCTACTTAGGGTGAATAGTCAAGCTAAGGGAACCAACAGACAAATTACGTCCAGTTTCTGGATCACTTTCCATTCAGTGTTCACTATTCTTTTGAAAAATTTTCACAAATAAAGCAGCTCACATTCTAAGTTTTTGTAAGAGTTTGAAATACTGTAAACTAGATAATAACTACTTCATATATTCTTTAAATGTTTTTAATATCCTGAGATATAACTGTTTCATTTTATTTATTTATTTATTTATTTGTTTGTTTGTTTATTTATTTATTTATTTTGCTTTTTGGGTCACACCCGGCAATGCTCAGCTGTTACTCCTGGCTCTGCACTCAGGAATTACTCCTGGCGATACTCGGGGGAACCATATGGGATGCCGAGGATAGAACCCAGGCCGGCAGGGGCCAGCTGTGTGCAAAGGCAAATGCCCGACCGGCTGGGCTATAGCTCGGCTCCTAACTGTTTCATTTTTAATAGGATATTTTCCCTTTTTCTTGAAGTACATCAAAGCATTTACAATCTAAGAAAGAAGCAAATCTTCCACTATTTTGGAGAAATATGAAAGAATATATTTCAAGAAGTATATGAATTAGTGTAATGGTGTGCTCTCTGTCCTATTACATGCATCAATTGATCACACATTTCCTTATGGTTAAGTATTTTCTTGTCTTTCTGAATTTTTGGTGCTAATTCTTTTTAAGATGTGGAAACTACTCTCCTTAATAAATGACACAGATTATTTAAAGATTTGATGACAAAAAGAGTTGAATGACAAATATAAGCAATATATAGTCAAAGATATTAACCTAATCTATGTATTCTCTGCTTATAAATGTAAATTTTCATAAGCTTAATATGAACACTTAAATTTATATTTTATGTATACATTTTTATGAATTATATTTTATAAAAAAAAAAAAAAAAAAAAAAAAAAAATAAAGAAAAAAAAAAAAACCCCCAAAAAAACAACAAAAAAAAAAAAAAAAAAATAAAAAAGAGGGGGGGAAAAGAAAAAAAAAAAAAAAAAAAAAAATAAAAATAAAAAAAGGGGGGGAGGAGAGGAGGGAAAAAAAAAAAAAAAGGAAGATTGGAAAATTGGGTATTAATTTGTATGTAGAGTATGAACAATTATTTTAGTTTTAGATTTCCAGTATGATTTATATTAAATTGTAAATAAAGGAATATGAGGATTAACCATGATAATCAGATTATAATTACTAAGGATTCTATTTATATTTGTGTTTTCTCTATGGACCTTTTTACAAAGGGGCAACATGAAAAAAAGAAACAGAACGATATTAAACATTTTTAAAACCAACTTCTACAAGACCTCTGAGTTTAGTTCATCTGGGTCTCCAGATAAACTAAACTGGAGACCCAGTTGAACTAAACTCCCATATGCAAATTTAAATCTGCGTTATGGGAAAAATTCTCCTTGATGAGCTCCCTTTTTCTCTGTCCCATCATCTAACTTACATGAGCAGATTCCAGGTTTTACATGCTTTAATTATTCCCCATTATTACTCTGAATCTACATTAAACTAGTCCACTTTTCTTTGCTGGTAGATGAATGGTCATTTTTCAGACATTCTCACTCTGATGAGGATGTCTTGTAAGATCCCATGTTATCTTACCTCTGCATTGTCAGTGGCCGGCACAGTGCCCTATCTATACCAAATCATTCAATAGATTCTATTGAATTAAACTGAGTTCTGTGCATTGAGATAGTGACTTAACTAATTAAGCAATAAGCTGAGCTGGTTTCCAGTTAATTGAACTCTCTACTTAAAAAAATTAAAGAGAAGTTTTGAGTATATATTCGGTCATTGCTAGAAAATGTTACTGCTGAATTCACTGTATCACTGTCTTCCCGTTCATCATCGATTTTTTTTTCAAGCGGGCACTAGTAACATCTCCATATGTGCTGTCTCATACTAGTAGAGCCCAAGGGCATCTGCTTGCTCCAGGAACATAAAAGCCTCAAACCATTCCATCAGGTCATGGGAATGACGTCTATAATTGTTACTGGTATTTGACATATCAAATACAACACAGGTAGCTTGCCAGGCTCTACTGTGCAGGTGGCATACTCTTGTAGTCACCACTGATCTCCAGCATTTATTGATGAACCTCACGGCTGCAAGCGGTCACTTCGGAGCCAGACTGTAATAGGCTCTTCTGCTGGGTGGAGTTCTGACAGAGAGGGGAAGTCCAGATGTGGAAAATGGCAGCCCTTATGGAGTGGTGGGGTTCGTCTGGCACTTGTGAGGCTCTGCTGGGGGTGGCAAGCCAGGGCTAGAACCTGCCATCCCTCCCAGGTGCCTCGTGAGCGGATGGGCACAGGGAGAACTGGTAGCTGCTCTGCCCCATGTCTGTGAGTCTCTGGATCAGCATACCTGGGCCGGATTTGAAAAAAAGACTGCTGCAGGGTGGGTCTCAATGATCTGGGCTGTGATAGGCTCTTCTGCTGGGTGGAGTTCTGACCAGAGGGAAGTCCTCTGCTGAATTAGGGTAAGGATATTTAAAGTGTTAGTCTATAGGCCCAGATTCACCTTCAAGTTCCTTTGGAATTTGTAGCATCCAACATAGTCTGACATGTCTCAGGGGCTCAATAACCATTTGTGGAATGATATCATTAGTTATTTTAGTTTTATCTGTAACTATTTCTACGAAATGCCTACATTTTGTTATATTTTCATCAAGAGGCATTAGTGAAACTATTTTTTGGCTAATACTAAAAGAATAAATTCTGTTCTTAGAAGTCATACTTAAGTAAAGTTCTTAGTTGTCTTGAAATAATACATGTAATTATAACATAACATATGTAGTATACGTAGTTTATATTATAATACATGTCATAATTTTTTACTGAAAGTACAGAGTTTAGGATTTTTGACCAGAAATATTTGCTTTATAATGAATATGTAAATAGAAAGCTTCTTGAGGGCAGGAACCTCAGATGTTAAAATTATGCACTAATCTCAACAGAAAGAACATTTATGAGCATTGGAAATTTAAACACATTTCCTTGACATAGAGTAGAGGTCTATAAGAGAAACAGTATAAATAAATTTGCATGTGTGATGATTTTTTTAAAAAAATATTAAAAACTGCGGTAAACTAGAAAAACATTCAGGCTCTGATTTAATTTTTACTCCTTCACATTTCCTCCAACCTTCATATTGTTTGACAGTATGTTGCACGACTGTTGCCTGTAAGTGTGAGAAGTCAAGATGAGAGTTCACAGCAGGTTGATGGCCTGGAGATGAGAAGACTGTCTGAGGACATTTCAAAGTTGTAAAGGTATTATTCTCACATGGAGTTATTTCTCAGTGGGTGCGAACAACAGCTACTCATCAAGCTGGTGTAGTGTGAAATAGAGTTTCCTGAAAAATGATGTGCAGACATATGCAGAGAGCCACATGCTTAGTACATGCACAGACTGTGCCTAGCTTCCAAGTGTCGGAATATTTGCCATGGGATGAGCGAGAATCTCAAAACTTCCTCTCACAAGTAATGGTAAGAGGCACAGCTCAGAATCACCAATCATCTGGGTTCTAGGCACCCATGTTGGAGGACAGCTATAACAATGATAACAATGCAGTTATCTTGGGGAATGGAGCTTAAAAGAATGGAGATTAAAATAAAAAAAAACAATTAAAAATTGTTAAAAGAGAACAATTTTGTTCATCAGACAGTGCATTGTGTCACATTTTTGTGGCACAGTTAAGTTTTATTGCTCTCCATTGCTGAATAAAGAGGCCCATAGCTAGGAGGCCCATAGCTAGAGGCCCTTGACTGCTGTGCACCTTTTAAAAAAGTATTTCCCAGCTTGTACAAAACTCTCTGAGGCACCTAGAGAGATAGTACAGTGAGTAAGGTCCTTGCCTTGCATGCACTGGACCTGGGTTTGATCTCTGGCCCCACAACAGGTAGCCCAAGCCCTTCCAGGAGCACAGGCAGGGAATGAATTCACATTCCCCACCCTTAACACACAAATGCTCTCTGTGTCTCAGGTATTATTTATTTATTATATTTTCTATCTTTTCTCTGAAAATTTCAGGTGTTACAAACAGATCTTTGCACATTTCTTGTTCTCAACTGCATGTTTCTCATGACTTCTGACAACTGCATATCAAGGAGAAAGACAGGTAGCAGAACAAATAAGGAGATTGTGAATAAGACACACAAAAGACAGATAACGCTAGATTCAGAGGAGGGTGGTGGGAGTGAAAAAAAACCCAGGTGTTTATGTAAATATGAATTTTATTCCACATGTTTTTTAAAGAAGGACTGAGTTGACTTACCAACCCTCGGCCCCCCCCCCCACATACAAAATGGTATGTATGCCACAAGGCCTCTGAAAATATAAACAGAAAATAATAATTTTGAGAAGAGGGTAGATTTAAATATGCTAACTATGGGGGTTAATGAGAATAAGAATGAGTCATTTCATCACACAGATGGAGGTTTACTTATGTGGTTTGGTTGGCAGGTGTGTTGACTCCATGGTGTTAATCTCCAGGTTCATTGTGTAGGAGGCCCTAGTGAATTCTTTCCTTCAGTTAGAAAGGACCAGTTAAAAAGATGCAACTTGCTCTGAATCCTAAAGCTGGGTAGGTTGGGGGGTCAGAAATTGCAGTTATTCACATTCCAGAGTTGTTGCTTGTTATTTGCAAGGTTTGGTTGTCATGCAACAAGATATGGAGGACCAAAATTATATACTCTGCAGGCAAATAGTTCTCACTGGCACTAAACTTTTTAATAGCATTTAAATTATTAAACTAACATGTTTTGTGATAATCCCTAGCAAAAATAGAAAGAAAACATATTTTTTTTCCATAAATCAGTTACTCTACAACAACCCTCTGTGTGTGGGGGATGGGGGTTGTGCTTTGCACTGATCATGTGTGCACATACCTATTTCATAAAAGAGTGCAGGGTCCTTTCTGATGCTTTTTTTAGACTCTATATTCAAAATATTAGAAAATCCTGCTTTCCTGACCTTTATTATTTCTAGACATTAAGCACTTTCCCCACCTCTCCTGCTGAAAGCACCTGCTCTGAGCATCACAAACCTCCCCTGGCACAACCTCAGATTACTGCCTTAATCTTTTTAAATATAGTATCACAGTAAACCGCTTAGGTGTAAATAAAATATACAGGCACAAGGCAGAGCTTCTTCCCGCCTGCCCTGTGCTAGACTGATCGGGCATACCAGAAGGGGGCAGATTCTGGCCCTTGTCCCACACCCTCCCCCCGACAGACTCTCAGAGGCTAGAAAATCTAGTGCACCACAACTGCCGCCATTCTCAAGGTCCAGACTCCACAGCTCTACAGACCCCCCCCCCATGGCACGCAGCTCCAAAGCAGCCCAGCAATATCTCAGAACCAGGTCTGCTCATCTGACAGGTATCTCATCACATTTCATAGAAACACAAGTGTGTGGACACGATGTGTGTCTGTAGAAACATATCGAAAATTTCCTATACAGTGGGCTCAGAAGACACAAATGAGATTTAAGACTCTCCAATGACTTTTGTCTAAGACCTTATTCATCTACTGTATTTAGAGAAGTGACCCCAACAAGCATTATAGAATAGATTGTTCAGTGTAAGCATAGGACAAACTCAAATAGAAGTTGAGAGAAATGTGGAAATAGGTGTCCGTAGGGTGCAGTGGTGGTGAGTCTGGGGTTGAGAGTAGAAAACCACTATGTTCTAGAAACCCGGAAAGTGAATCCAAGAACAGAATTTGTTAGACTCCCACACAATAACCCCCCCAAAAAACCATGACTTTGTCAATACCATTCCCTTATATGGGCAGTAATGATCAACATAATTGATGCTGGCTAAGTGAGCAGGCATCGGGAGGGGGATGGAGGGTGGGAGGGAAATGCGTGGTCTCTGGTTGTGGTGGGGGCACACTGGTGGTGGGATTGGTGCTGAACGACGAGTCTTTCTAGCAACTGTATTGTTTAAAGCTTTGTACTTTGAAAATCACGGTTTTATATAAATAAAAAGAAGGAAAAAATTCTTTTACTCCTATGCTCAAAAATTTCTACTAGCTTTCTAATTCACTTAAAGAAGTCAGAATTCTGTATCATCACAACTTATGTGGTTTTGCACTATCTGGCCAATCCTACCTGTTCCCAGGTGTCATTTCACTGCATTTTAATTCTTTAGTTACATGGCATTCCAGTGAATAATTGCACCATACTTTGGTTAACCAACGACATTTTGATTAATACTGTCACTTCAATTTTTTTCCTACTATAAACAAGGCTGGAGTAAACATATTGGTATGTACATGATTGCACAATTATGCAATTTTGCCTTCATGAAAAACATGTTGCCAAACTTCCTCTGCAGAAACATCATGCCAATTAAACTGCTACCAACCTGCATCTTTAAGGAATGGACTCTGTTTGCCATTCAGTATCCGTTGAGGCCAGTCAGGCTAAACAAGTCCTGGAATTTTCCATCTGAATTCCTATTTTGATGGTGGTGAGAGTTTGAACTACTGTTGGCATCAAATTCAGTGCCAGTCTTCTTGCTTTGCCTTGTCAAATTGGACAGGAGACGGCTGTCTTGCAAAAGTGAAATTGTCACTAATTGGCCACAGAGGAAAGATTCAAAATCTTGCCAAAAGTCTCCTGCCTTCTAAGGGATTAAAAGCCTTCATATAACTTTCTCTCTCATTAAAATGAAGCAAACCCAATATGAAAAGCACTTTGTGAACCAGGAAGCTGGGGTAAATGAAAATTGTCATGATTTGTATAGAGAATTGTGGCTATGGCCCTATATGATGAACGCTAGTGGACAGTCCTGAATGTGTGGACAAGGGACCTGTATGCATAACCTTCCCTTTTTACCAACTTATTATGCTCTATTAAGAAATGTCAAGGAAGAAGCAACAGTAAATAGCTTTTGACTTACTTTGGCTTTTTCATTTATAATAGAGCAAAATACTTCAGGTGCAGTCTTCATGCAAAATGAAGACTCTATAAAATGTTTGTCACTTGTAATGTTTGGAATTCAGGTTGCTTTTTATTATGACAACATAAATTTAGTAAGAGTCAAACATTGCTCTATGTCCACTGAGTGGACACAATGAAGAAATTATGTTACATAAGTGAGTCAAATCATTATTTCTTGTTCCAAGTACTATGCATTCCATAGTGTTGTATTAGTGGCATTACATTCAACTTATAAAAATCAAGGCAGATGATACTGTCCTGAACATTTCAAGGAACTAGATTTCAACGGATCTATTTCTATTTAAATTTAAAAGAATGCAAATATGTTTACAAGTCTAGAAATATGTATGTTAGAGTTTAAAATGTGATTGAATAAATTTTCAGGAGTTAAGCCACTTATTTTTAGAGCTTAAAGTAGGTTTTAATTTTAGATTTCCCTAAAAAAAAAAAAAAATACAAATGCTGCCTTCAATAAGATGTCAGAGTTTGGAAGAATAATCTCGATTTATTCACAGAGATAAGTAACTTTTATCAATTCTTTGATAAAATAAATATAAATTAAGTTAAATAAATTATTTCTTTCTTTCTTTTCTTTTTTAAAATTTTTTTATTATACCACCGTGAGACATTCAAAGGTGTTCATAATTGGTTCTTGGTAATACAGTATTCCAGCACCCCTCCTTCCACCAGTGCCCCATTTCCACCACCAGTGTACCCAACTCCCTCCCGCCCACCCCAGGCTGCCTCAATAGCAGGTACCCCCTTTTCCTCTCTTTCTCTCTGTGTGTCTCTCTGTCTATGCATCTCTTTCCCTCTTATTTTACACATTGTGGCTAGCCCTGTAGAAATTTAGAGTTTATCACTTAAGTCTCTTTCAATGGTGAGTTTTAATCTTCCATTACCATTTCCCACATTTAGTAAAACACTGGTATCTATTTATATCCTATTAATGAATGCAGTCATTCTATATCTGTCCTTTTCCTTCTTACTAATTTCACTCAGCTTGATAGTCTCCATGTCCATCCACTTGCAGGTAGATCTCATACTTTCATCTTTTCTGACAGCTGCATAGTATTCCATAGTGTAGATGAACCACAGTTTCTTTAGCCAGTCCTCTGTTCTCGGGCATTTAGGTTGTTTCCAGATTCTAGCTATAGTGAATAGTGCAGAGATGAATAAAGAAGTACAGATAGTGTTTCTGCTATGTGTTTTTTGGTCTCTCAGGTATATTCCCAGGAGTGCTATTGCTGGATCAAATGGGAGCTCAATATCTAGCTTTCGGAGGAATGCCCATATTGTTTTCCAAAAGGGCTGGACCAGCCAACACTCCCACCAACAGTGGATGAGAGTCCCTTTTTCCCTACATCCCCGCCAACACTGGTTGTTCTTGCTGTTTTGGATGTGTGCCAGTCTCTGTGGTGTGAGATGATACCTCGTTGTTGTTTTGATTTGCATCTCCCTATTGATTAAAGATGAAGAGCACTTTTTCATATGCCTTTTGGCCATTCAAATTTCTTCTTTTTGGAAGCTTCTGTTCATTTCTTCTCCCCATTTTTTTTGATGGGGCTGGCTGTTTTTTTCTTGTGAAGTGCTACCAGTGCCTGATATATCCTGGATATTAACCCTTTGTCAGATGGGTATTGGGTGAATATCCTTTCCCACTCTGTGGATTGTCTTTGTATCTTGGTCACCGTTTCTTTTGAGGTTCAAAAAGCTTTTCAATTTTATATAATCCCATTTGTTTATCTTTGCTTCCATTTGCTTGGTCAGTGGTGTGTCGTTATTAAAGATACGTTTAGTTTCGATGTCGTAGAGCGTTTCTCCTATGTTTTCTTCTATGTACCTTATAGATTCATGTAAGATGTTGAGATCTACAATCCATTTTGATCTGACTTTTGTGCATGGCATTAGGAGGAGGTCTAAGTTCAGTTTTTTATACGTAGATGTCCAGTTTTCCCAGCACCATTTGTTGAAGAGGCTTTCTTTGCACCACTTAATATTTTTTTGCTCCTTTATGGAAGATTAAGTGGTTGTGTATTTTGAGAGTGTGTTTCAGGATATTCAGTTCTATTACATAGGTCTATGGGTCTGCCTCTATACCAATACTACACTGTCTTAATTACAACTGTTATGTAGTAGAGCTTGAGGTTGGGGAAAGTGATACCTCCCATCTTCTTTTTCCCAAGGATTGCTTTAGCTATTCGTGGGGGTTTATTATTCCATACAAATTTCAGGAGTGTTTGTTCAATTTCTTTGAAGAACATCATGGGTATCTTTATAGGGACCACACTGAATCTGTATAAAGCTCTAGGGAGTATTACCATTTTGATAATGTTAATCCTTCCAATCCATGAGCAGGGAATGTGTCTCCACTTCCTCAGGTCTTCTTTTATTTCCTGAAGTAATGTTTTGTAGTCTTCTTTGTAGAGATCCTTTAGATTCTTTGTCAAACTGATTCCTAGGTATTTGATTTTCCGTGGGCACAATTGTGAACAGGATAGTTTCTTTAATGTCCCTTGTTGAACCATACTTGCACTGCCCGGATGAATCCCACTTGGCCCTGGTGTATAATTTTTTGATGACTCTTTAGATTCTATTTGCTAGTATTTTGTTGAAGATCTTAGAATCTGTATTCATCAGGGAGATTGGTCTGTAGTTTTCCTTTTGTTTGACATCTCTGTCACATAGCTTTGGGTATCAGGGTGATATGTACCTCGTAAAAGCTATTTGGGAGTGTTTTTGTTTCTTCAATTTGCCAGAAGAGCTTAAAAAGAATTGGGAGTAGGTCCTCTTTAAAGGTTTTGTAGAATTCACTGGTGAATCCATCTGGACCTGGGCTTTTGTGTTTGGGGAGACTTTTGATTACCGATTCCATCTCCTCGATGGAGATAGGTTTTTTGAGGTTTTCTCAATCTTCTTGTTGCAGACTTGGGAGGCTACAGGAATTCAGGAATTTGTCCATTTCTTCTAGGTTCTCTTGTTTCATGGCGTACAGGCTCTCATAGTAATCTCTGATGATCTTTTGGATTTCTGTGGTTTCTGTTGTGATGTCCTCGTTTTCATTTCCGATTCTATTTATTTAGGTTCTCTCTTTTCCTTTTCTTACAAGTCTTGCAAGTGGTTTGTCAATCTTGTTTATTTTTTCAAAGAACCAGCTTTTGGTTTCGTTGATCTTCTGAATTGTTTTTTGACATTCCATCTCATTGATTTCTGCTCTAAGTTTTATTATTTCTTTCTTTCTGCTTGAGTTGGGCTTCTTCTGTTGATCACTCTCTAAGATCTTAAGTTGTGAGGTCAGACTGTTTGTGATGGCCTTTTTCTTCTTTTCTGATGAATGCTTGAAGAGCTGTGAACTTGCTTCTTAACACTGCTTTCGCTGTATCCCACAAGTTCTGGTAATTCGTGTCTTCAGTCTCATTTGTTTCCAGGAATCTTTGGATTTTCTCTTTGATTTCTTTTTATGACTTGCTGGTTGTTCAGCATTGAGCTGTTTAGTTTCCAGGTACTTGGTATTGGTTTCGTTTTTGTGTATAATTAACTTCTATTTTCAGTGCCTCATGGTCTGAAAAAATAGTTGGCACAATTTCTATCTTTTTGATTTTATGGAGGTATGATTTGTGGCTCAGCATGTGATCTATTTTGGAGTATGTTCCATGTGCACGGAGAAGAAAGTGTATTCAGCTTCTTTGGGGATAAAATGGCCTGTATATGCCTACCAGCCCTCTCTCTTCCATCTCTTCTTTTAGGGCCAGTATTTCCTTGGTAAGTTTCAATCTTGTTGATCTATCCAGGATTGATAGAGCAGTGTTGAAGTCTCCAACTACAATTGTGTTGCTGTCAATGTCTTCTTTGAAGTCTATTAGTGGTTGTTTTAGGTATTTTGCTGGCCCCTCGTTGGGTGCATATATGTTTAATAGAGTGATTTCTTCCTGATATATGCATCCCTTGACTATTAAGAAGATACCTTCACTGTCCCTTCTGACCTTCTTCAGCCCGAAGTCTATGTTGTCAGATACCAGTATGGCTACCCCAGCCTTTTTGGATGGGTTGTTTGAGTGAAGGATTGTTTTCAAGCCTTTTATTTTGAACCTGTCTTTGCTCCGATTGTTCCGGTGTGTTTCTTCAAGGCAGCAGAATGTTGGATTCAATTTTTTGATCCATTTTGCCACTCTGTGTCTCTTAACTGGTGCATTTAGACCATTGACATTGAGAGAGATTATTGTCATGGGATTTTGTGCCATCTTTCTGAATAGGTTGGTTGTTCTTTTGGGTTATGTCTCATCTTATAGTAGATTGTTCAGTCCTTTTAAGGTTGGTTTTGATTTTTACAAAGTTCCTAAGCTGTTGTTTATCCAAGAAGTTGTATAACTGTCCTTCAAATCTGAGTGAGAGTTTAGCTGGATAGAGAATTCTTTCTGAGGCCTTCATTTCATTGAGTTTTCTTACTGTATCCCACAACTGCCTTCGGGCTTGGAGGGTGTCTTCTGAGAAGTCTGCTGAAAGTCGAATGGATGCTCCTTTGTATATGATTTCCTTCTTTGATCTTGCTGCCTGAAGAATTATGTCTCTGTCTATGGCATCCATTACTTTGACTATGATGTGTCTTGGGGTCTTTCTATTCGGGTCTCTTCTTGCTGGTACATGTCGGGCTTCTTGGATCTGGATGCCCTTGTCCTTTAATTCGGGAACTTTTCATCCAGGATGTTTTTAACTGTTTTAATTTCCTTGGGGTTACTTTCTTGCCCCTCTGGGATGCCGATGATTCTTATGTTGTTCTGCCTGGCTTCATCCCATTGTTCTCTGTTCAATTGCTGATCCATTTTTCGGTCTTTTTTCCATCTTATGTAGTTCTCTGAGTGCTTTCTGCAGCTCATCTTCAGTCTCACTAATTTTCTCTTCTGCTGCTGTCATCCTATTATTGAGAGCCCCTATTGTGTTTTTTCATTTCATCTACTGAGTTTTTAAGCAATGATATTTCTATTTGCATGGTTCTCAGTTCTGCTCTCATTTCCTCCTCTGTAATTTATTGACTGCCCTTTCAACTGCTTCGTTTATGTTCTCCTGTATTTTATTGGGCATTTGCTCCATTTTTTCATTGAGCTCCTTAAACATCCTACCAATTTCTTCTCTAAATTCATTGTCAGAGAGATCATGCACATCTGCATTCTTTTTTGAGTCTTCAGGGTTGATTCCTTCATCTGTTCTTCGAACTGGGGATCTGCGTTGTTTCCCCATGGTGTTGCGGTGTTTAGGGATAGATTCCTCTAGTGTACTGTTTCTTATTTCTTGAGGATATTCCCTTCCCTTGGTGTTGAATTTCCTAATTTTTGTATTAATAAGCAGCCGCGTGAGTGGCAGCCTGCCCGACCAGCCGCACACCCCAGGGAGGCTACCTGAGGCGGAGACAGGCTGGTGTTAGAGTTCAAAATGTCTGTTTACTTCTGCTCGGACTTCTGGGGGTTGTAGTTCCACCTACTGCTGAGGCCTGGGGCTCAACCATGACCCCAGGTGCCCACCTGGCCAGCCGCATACCCCAGGAAGAATACCTCTCTTTATTTTCTAAAATAAAAATATATTAAAATAATTAAAAATAATTTTTAAAACTAACTAATGATATCATCAGCGAAGCATAGGTGGTGTAGTTGCTGACCATCTATCTTTACTCCCATTCCTTCCCATTCTGTTGCATGATGTTCTTGATGGTGGCACTGAAGAGTTTTGGTGAAATGGTATCACCCTGAAGCCCTCTTTTTGACATCAATGATCACTTCCTTTGTAGAATGATGAGATACTGGTGATAAATCCGTAATACAGCTCATGAAGGATCTTGATGCATTGGGTTTGAATGCCCTGTTTGACTAGAGCTTCGAAGACCTCTTCAGTCTCCACAGAATCAAAGGCTTTCTTTAAATCAATGAATGTGAGACAGAGTGGCATCCTGAACTCCCTACAAACTTCAATGAGCTTGGTTACTGTGTGGATATGTTTGATTGTGCTGAATCCTTTTCGGAAGCCATCTTGCTCACATGGTTGCCCTTCATTTAATGTTCTGCCAATCCTGTTCAGGATGACTCAAGTGAACAGCTTATAGATGATGGACAACAGGCAGATGGGGCAATAGTTGCCAATGTCATGAATATCTCCCTTCCTGAACAGTAGAACTATCCTGCTGGTTTTCCATTGGGAGGGCACCTTGCATTCAGACAGGTAGTGTGTGAAGAACCAAGCCGAAGTATTGATGAGTACTGATGGCAGATACTTCAGGTGTTCTGGTCTGACTTTGTCTGGGCCTGGTGCTGTTCATTTCTTTACCGATGAAATGGCATGTTGAATTTCAGAATTGAGAATGTTAGGAAAGACATATCCATTCTGTGGAATTTGGTTTGTGGGCAAGTGGACATGGCTATCAAGGAGATCTGAGTAGATATCTTGGATAATCTTCTTCATTGCCTTTCTGGAAGTTGTGATAGATCCATCAGGGCTTCGGAGGGCAGTTATTTTGGTTTTATAGTTGGCAAAGGCATCGAAAATCAGATGGGCTGGACATGTAATGCGATTTGGAGATGACTGCTGGTCTAGAGCCATTACTGACTGGATCCCACGGGATGTCAAAAGATAACAGGGCTGCCCACCTATCAGATGGTCAGACTTCTTCATCAAGACCCTGAATAATGGTTTGAGGCTATTTGTATTCCTTAAGCAACCAGATGCCATTGGGCTATACTGGCACGTGACAGGGTCAAATGGAAATGTTACTGGCTCCCACTCGAAAGCAAATTGATGAATAATGGGATATCAAGTGATGAAGTGATAAAGTAAAAAATAATTTGTTTTTGAATTCTAACTTTGAACTTGGATATCTAAAGCACAGTTGATAGGGCATCAAATTTACAAAAAGCCATTCCTTGTTGCTCCCCAAAGATCAAAATTAGGAAAGTAAGGAAAGCAAAATATTAAACAAAATATTGGAAGATTAAGTAATGGCATTTTGGGATTAAATTCAATGTCTTAGTCTAATATTTATCTTTTAAATAACATGCAAGACTACTAAAGAATTTGATTCCTGTATTCACTGTCAAGACTTTTGTGAAGCTCTTTTTAAAAAGTTAGTTTAAACCCTTGGTCTTGGGTGGCAAAATGACTGTTAGGTCATTGTTTGGAGTGCCAGGTGTAGAGGGGAATAAAGTGGATCGACAGTGGTGGACTCTCATGGCACTTGGTGCTGTTGTGGTGCATTAACTTTATGTATCATTACCACAAGTGTTAACAGTATTGTAATTGTACCTAAACTCTAATCTTAAAAGATTACTGTTCAAAGTTAGTTTAAGTAAAGGGAATTTTCGATGAAAATAAAACAGAACCTCTGTATTATTTTGTAAACTTTTAAAAAGTGAAACAAAAATAACCTCGTCTGACTTTCTGGCAAGCAAGACCATATTCCATTAATATCAACTATCCATCTCATCCTGTGAGGTCAGAGAATTGAAAGGTGATAAAGAAAATCACCTTTCAATTCTTGGTATTGAAAGTACCATGAGAGTACTTAGTATTATGGTAACATTATGACTAGGAATTGTAGTCATTCAGCACTGTGAGACATTCATTACACTTTCCAACTACTTTTTTTTTCCTACTTTTGCAAAGGTAAACTTCAGTCCTCAGATTCAGATGTTCTCTCTTCTTGAGTCACATTCTTCTGCAGAGTTAGGATTCCACACTTGCCTGTCCCCCACCCCTTTCTGCAGTAGTCTCCCTTACAGATCTAAATCTTTTACTGATGCCTCCTCTTGATCTGTGTATTAAAAGGCTCTAGTATCTTTTGATGAGGGTGAGCAACAGGGGAGTTCAGGGAGTTCAGGGTTCACCCTTGTAATATTTTTCTGATGCCACAAGCCTGACAGGGCAGTGTTTGGCCTGGCAATGTAGTGCTGGTGGGCTCAGTAGTGCTGGGGGCTGCATCCTGGAGAGGTTAAGGGACATGAGATTCTGGTGACCTCATTTAGGACTTTTCTACCTTTAGAGCTATCTTCCCTGTACCTCTACATTCACTCTTTCCTAAGGGAAATTTATTTAGTTCCATGGTATTTTTAAATGTTAATGTTCTAAAAAGGTTTCAAGGGGGCGTACAGTCTCAAGAGAAAACTCCCTCTTCGCTATAGACTAATCTTTGTATCTCTATTCAGATATTTGTGGTACCCAATCTTAACAAGGCCAGAGACTGTGATAAAATCTGTTACCCTACTCACACCTGTCCCACCTTAATGTTTGTAGAGTTTCTCAAGCACAACACTAACACTCAATCTGATAATTTTATTTTATTGCTGTATTTTTCCACTATTCTGGTGATTCTCTTTGGCCCTAACTCCAAAATATATCTTGATTTTTGTCATTTCAGTTGCATTGCTTCCTTATCTTGTATAATACCCTTCTTAATGACTTTTTAATGTCTACTCCACTCCACAAAACCCACAATTCATACAGCAACCATGTATGTATTTTTAAAGATAAAAAGTCAACAATTTGAAATTTTGAAATATAATAGAAAGTTATAGACCTGTAATTTACACACATAAATCAATTGTTGAATCCAAATAGAATTTTGAGAGAATGGCAATGGAGCAAAGTATTGTAGATGCTTAAAATAAGGGGGCATTATTGAACCCGAGGAGGGGAGGAAATGGAGGTTGATGAAGACCACAGGATGATCAACCTTTCAGGAGGTTAAGATAAAATGTTACTGGTAGAAGATAAAGCGTGTGCTAGAGCTCGGCTGTCGGGGGCTCCGCCGGCGTCCCGACAGTGCCGGGAAGCAAGTTCCCTTCTACCTCCGAAGCCGGCGAGGAACGGATGAAAACTCAGGAATCCGATGCAGTTTTAAAGGCTTTTACTTATCACAGGTTCAGGCATACAAATCAGCAAAAGAAAAGACCCGATGCTTAGGATTCCAGGCTAGAACCCCAGCCACATGTAGGCCAAGATGGCAACTACCACGTGTAAAAGCTTCCCAAGGGAATGAGCGCTCACAAGGAGAGAGATCCCACAAGGAAGAAGGAAGCGAGAGCAGGAACCGGCTAGTTTATATCCCTGTAACTCAGACCTTCCTCCCACTGTTATGGAAAGCAGGGAGGGTCCAATGCCCTTAGGTAATCCCTCCCTGCACCTCACCTAGGGCCTTTACTGTGCTAATGTTTTGAGCGAAATCTGCTTAGGAATGCTTTTGTAGTGTAGAGAAGGGGGTTTCTGAGATGGCATGTCTCTGTACCTTGACCAACACCAATGCCAGTTAAATATTTCTCCAAGCCTTCACAAGTCTCCTCTACTTCATTGTAGTTTTATATTTTAGTTGCCTTTGAGTATATCAGGGAGGCCATGCTTGTTTGCTTGGAAGCAAACAGCATTTCTCTCTGGTCTAATTACTTAGGTGTCCTACGTGGCCAGGCTAATATGCTGGTAAGATCTAGCTAGTCCCACGATGATTGTGGTAGCATGGGAGAATATTTATACCAGCTAGTACAGCATACATGGTCGGATAAACTGCCACATTTAGACTACCCCCTTATCTACGGAATGATTTGTGGGAGGCAATCCAGAGCAGATGCAGCGGCCCTTAGGAGTCCTGCAACACTCGGCTATCTGAAGATATATGGATTCTTGAAGAATACCAAGTATCCTTATAGTTTACATTAAAAAGTGACAAGATCAGAGCTTGTATTACGTATAGAGATGTATATATGTATATCTGTATGCATGTATATACAGATAGAGATGTATATATACATTTCTATCTGTATATACATGCATACATACACACACACATACACACACATACATCTCTATCTCTCTGGGGTATGCAGCGGAAGCCTGAAAAAGCATTCACAATGCCCGCCTATCACCAACTATAAGACAAAATTGACTGCCCTCCGGCGTCCTGATGGATTTATCCCATCTTCCAGAAAGGCAATGGAGAAGATTATCCATGACTTCTACTCAGAACTCTTTGATAGCCACATCCACCTACCCGCATACCAAATTCTGCAGGATGGATATGTCATTCCCATTGTTCTCCCTTCTGAAATCCGACATGCCATTTCATCGGGCAAAGAAAGGAAGAGCACCAGGCCCAGACAAGATCAGACCCAAATACCTGAAGAATCTGCTGTCAGTACTCATCAATACACTGGCTTGGCTCTTCACATGCTAACTGTCTGAATGCAGGTTCCCTCCCAATGGAAAACCAGCAGGACAGTTCTACTGTTCAAGAAGGGAGGCATTCATGACATTAGCAACTATCGCCCCATCTGCCAGTTGTCCGTCATCTACAAACTGTTCACTCAAGGCATCCTGAACAGGATTGGCAGAGCATTAGATGAAGAACAACCATATGAGCAAGCTGGCTTCTGAAAAGTATCAGCACAATCGACCATATCCACACGATAACCAAACTCATTGAAGTCTAGGGAGTTCAAGATGCCGCTCTGTCTAATGTTCATTAATTTAAAGAAAGCCTTTGATTCTGTGGAGACGGAAGTGGTTATCGAAGCCCTAGGCAAACAGGGCATTCAAACCCAATACATCAAGATCCTTAGTGAGCTATATTATGGTTTCACCACCAGGATCTCACCATTCTACAGGGAAGTGATCATTGACATAAAAAGAGGGGTTCTGCAGGGTGATACCATCTCAACAAAGCTCTTTAGCGCCACCCTCAAGAAAATCATGCAACAATTAGAATGGCAAGGAATGGGAATGAAGATAGACGGCCTGCAACTACACCACCTCTGCTTCGCTGATGACATCGTTCTAATAACACCAATCATTAGCCAAGCGGCACAAATGCTGGCTGACTTTGACCGAGAATGTGGAAATATAGGTCTACAGCTGAATCTCAACAAAACTATGTTCATGAAAAATGAACTAGTTCCAGAGGCCCCCATTCACTCTCAATGGAACAAACATCTCTGAATGCAGCAGCTATGTGTACCTAGGTCTGCAATTTAACATGATGAACGACCTAAAACCTGAGCTGTGCAGGAGAAAGAGAGCAGCATGGAATGCCTTCAAAAACATTGAAGAAATAGCCAAAAGGACAAAGAACCTCTGGCTCTGGGCACATCTCTTTGACTCCACCACTCTCCCTGCATTAACATACGCCTCAGAGACCTGGGCCCTAGTAAAGCAGGATGCAAATGCTATTCACGTCTCCCAAAGAGGAATCGAAAGAGCCATGCTTGGAATATCATGCCTCACTCAAGTGAGAGAAGGAATTCGGAGTTCTGACCTCCATCGCTGTTTGAAAATCAAGGACACAGTTTTGTTTGCCAGGGCATAAAAATCAGATGGGCTGGTCATATAATGCAATCTGGAGATGACCGCTGGACTAGAGCCGTTACAAACTGGATCCCATGGGATGTCAAAAGATCATGTGGCCGCCCACCTACAAGATGGTCAGACTTCCTTATCAAGAACCTGAACAAATGGTTCAAGACTCTCAGTGTTCCTGAAACAACCAAGTGCCATTGGGCTACACTGGCACGTGATAGGGTCAAATGGAAATATTTCTGGCAGCCACCCGAGCAAATCGATGAATAACAGGATATCAAGTGATCAAGTGATCAATTAATCTCTCTATATTTATGCATATATATAGCTCTATCTGTAATACAAGCTCTGATCATATATATATGATCAGATATACATATATGTATATGTATGTATATGGATATACATATTTATATTTGTTTATACCACAGATATTTGTGGTACTCAATCTTAACAAGGCCAGAGGCTCTGTGATCAAATCTATTGCCCTACTCACACCTTTCTCACACTTTTCCTATATCATATATATATATATATATATATATATATATATACTAAGTAGGAGCTTTCAAGTAGGGGCTTTCATTATATTTTCCAAGTCGGAACTTTATGAGATGCCAAAATAAAACTTATAAACTTTATCCCTATGTGTGAATATGACATTAGAAAGAAAGAATAATAAAGAACACAGTATTCTGTGAGTTTACAGATCTTGCGTGAAGTGCTGGTTCCTCATAATTCCAGAAAAGAATCATGAATCATGCAGGGTATACCTCATTAGTGGGATCAGATGGATAAGAGTTGTGTCCATCAAGATGGTTCTCTTCCCAACTGGTATGGATATGTATCTATATCACCGTTCAAAAATATCTCTGGATAGAAACAAAGTGCTTTCTCATTTTGTTTATTACAATTCAAATGGAGGTGTAAGGGTTGGCCACCCGACGGGTGACTGATTGGGAGCCTCGGAGCGCCGCACCTCCCAAGGAAAACTCTGAGAGACCAAGTCCTGTGCAAAAGCAAGGGTTTTATTAATAAGCGAGTATACTCGGGCTCATAGCGTGACCCCAAGCGGTCAGTGGCTAAGAGCCCCGAGCCCTTCCAGGGAGGATCTTTTAAGGGAATAATTCCCGTGCTACAGAAAAGCCCTAGCATAGCTATACAACAGGTGTAAAATATTACATCAAGGTCTGTGCTCAGGCAGCCAATCACTCTGCACCAGGTAACCATCACCCACCAATCTGAGGCGTGCCTAATACTTCTTTCCATATTTGGCACGGAATGGGCCCAGTCACCTATCATACCAAATACGGAGGGGGACATCAGACTCAACCTCTCGGGAATGTTTGCCTTCTAGCCCTCCCTGGAATTATTTGCTTAAGGCCCTTCCTGTTGTGCTCTTGTCAAGCCATCATTTTATCAGTTACCTCTGGTTCCTGTCTTTGTGTTCTGTGGGTGAGGGGCCATTCTTTCAGAGGGAACTGCCAATGAATAGAAATACAGCAAGTCCATCTGTATTTACAGCAATTGTATTGTATTTACAGCAAGAGAAATACAGCAACTGTATTTAAAACGTGAGGGTGATTTTGGTCTAGGTCAACCTTCACCACCCCTACAATTTTCTGTCCAGCACTCAAGTAGCAATTAGGTTTCTAAGCTAAATATATGTAATGTATAGCTCTTCCTTTCTGTGTACCTTATGGCTCTTCTGTATATTCAGACAAGTTGAAAAAAAGAGTTTCTCATGAGAACTGAAGGATTCTTCTAAACTCTGACTGAAGAAGAGATTTTTCCTCTTCTATTCATGGGACTACTCATTGTCTTATAATCTGGAAGAGGACTGGACTGAGAGCCTGTCAGTTTTTTCTTTTCAGAAACCTGTCATCACTTAACCTCCCTTAATGAGAGAATGTGTATAATTTCCCAAATTTTCACTTCTGTCTACTCCAACCATGATGCAAATCACATGCACACATATGACACACACAATATGCAATCATGTCTTGATATAGTATATTTATTTTTGCTAAAGATAATTTGTCATTTTTTGCTATCCTAATTATCAAATGTTTAAAATTTTCCCCCCTGTGGAAATCTACACAAAATATTCTTCTGTTGTACAAAGTATTTAATTTACTCTAGAACTTGGAGTCTGTGTATTAAGAAAGAATTAACTATCCTGTAAATTCATACTTTGATTTTCATTATATTTTGGCACAAAGAAGAATATGAGATTGGAAGTAATTTTGGTTTCCACACCCAATTTATATTTATTTGCGAACTATGGTTCCATGGGCTGAAATGTTTTGAAAACGATGCTAATGAGATTTAACTTGCTGTTAAATCTGATTTTCAGATGCTATCAAGTTCTAGAGTATGTTTTTTCACTTTTAATTTCTAAAATAATTGTCAGTCTATTTCAAATAATATAAAATATACTGCTACTTTTAACTTAATTACTCTTGTGATAAAACTATTTCAGAGAAATGGAACAAAGATCAATAAAGAACTTTTCCTGATCTAAAATATACATACACAGTAAGCAGATCTTACTAGGTAATTGTTCCAATAAATAATGTGTTCTTTAATACAGGAAATGACTAGGAGAGTAAACTATTTTGGTATGTTCATACTTGTGGGATTTTTAACTAAAACATTTATTTATAAGTTATTGATTCATTATCTTTCAAGGCTATATGAAAAATAATAACATAAGTGAACATCTTGAAAAATCAGTAAGACTAAATTTTATATGTAGTTATTTACTCAAGAAATATTTATCAGGGACTTATGCTTCCCTTGTTTTAGAAAATTGGAGTAGTAAACAAACATTTTTGAGCATATATGGTTTTATATACATAAGCTGATTTCATTTGTCTTTCAAATTTATTTGTTAATTCATCTATTTTTGAGCTAAATATATAAAATGAAATAAAGTGTACTTAAAGCAAACCTGCCTTCTTTTATAAATTCTCACTGTCGTTCCCAGTTTTATTTCCCAGGTTATGCCTTCCAAAGTTATATGTGAATTAATTTGTATTTTTAACTGAACATTTTATAGTTGAACCTAAGACCATAGAATACCCTTTCATAATTTCTTTTAAAATATTTAGAACAATTATAATCTAAAAGCTTTATGGCTCTATCTATTTTCAGTTTATTTACAATGTGCAGTTTTAAGTCATGTTTGAGGTAGCCGTTATTCAATATTACCTAATTCTGGAGCATGTGTTGAGGTTTTTTTGTTTGTTTTTTTTTACCAGTTTTAGTCCTGATTGGTTAGACATTTTTTAATAAGAGGTTATTTCGCATCTACAAACTCACAATTGACCACTGCCCTTGTGTGAAAGATATAAGAAGGACAAAATTTGCACCTAGAACCATAGAAATAACAGACCAATACGTAAACCCAAGGAAACAATTTTAGCTTCTCATTACAACATTTTATCATCTAGTACTGTGTAGGTCTGTGTCAACACAGATTGACAAAGTCATAGAATTTTATTAGACAATGTGAAAACTCATTTGCGAATTTTATTGCTGTCCATCATTGCTCACATTCACAGTCCAGAGACTCTCTATTGTTGTGAATAACAATTGGTAGCAATGGCTTGCTATAGCCAATGCAGAGGTAGCAATTTCTCAGGACAGGTGTTCTTTCCTAATTACCTCCATTACCTTCTTTTTTTTTATTACAAGGCTCTACATCCTGATTCGTATTCTTTTTACTGAACAAACAAGAACCAACAGCTCCAATGTGCTGTGAGATGATCCCCACACACACAACACAAACTGCTTCAGTTCGGGGACTGTTGTCAATAGGATTTTCTCCATCTATCAGCATTTTGACCGGTGCAGAATTTTAGGCTGAAGGGGGAAAACAACCACTAGAAAGACAAACCTAGAAATCTGTAACATGTGAAAGGTGTTAATGAAAAAAGACACATTCTTTGGTGGGTATGGTTTTGTGCTGACTGCGCCAGAAAGTCAGATCTATCTGCTTGTTACTCAATAAGAGTGAACCACAGTCATGCTGGAATAAAATTTCTGATTTATCTGAAGGTTATGCTTTCATTAAGGCTTCTAGTGCAACAGATGTAGCTTGACTATGAAGAGGTCTTTAACATTATTTAAAAAATCATTTTTACAGATATTAAGTTTGTATAACATTCTGCATTATATGTAACAGTGGTCTTCTGCATAGGTGTAGAAAGAGTGAAGACTACTGGTCTACCATCTTGGTTATAAAAGAGTTGGAGGATGCTAATATATAATACTTTTAAACTTATTATGGGATTCTCAATATCACCCAAAGAGGTAGATCTTATGAGTTACAGTCTATTTTTCTCCCTTCCTTTCTTTTTTTCCTTTCTATTCTTTGTCCTCCTCTCTTTTTTCTGGTTTTTGATGATAAGAACAACGTAGGCAATATAAACCAACTCATTTTCCTGCAGTGTCAGGGCGCTCCGCCGGGGTCCCGACAATGCCGGGAAGCGAGTTCCCTTCTATCTCTGAAGCCGGCGAGGAACGGATGAAAACTCAGGAATCCGATGCAGTTTCAAAAGGCTTTACTTATCACAAGTTCAGGCATACAAATCAGCAAAAGGAAAAGCCCGGTGCTTAGGATTCCAGGCTAGAACCCCAGCCACGTGTAGGCCAAGATGGCGACCACCACGTGTAAAGGAGAAAAAAGCTTCCAAGGGGAATGAGCGCTCACAAGGAGAGATCCCACAAAGAAGAAGGCCCAGAGAGTGGAACCGGCTAGTTTATATCCCTGTAACTCAGACCTTCCTCCCACTGTTATGGAAAGCAGGGAGGGTCCAATGCCCTTAGGTAATCCCTCCCTGCACCTCACCTAGGGCCTTTACTATGCTAATGTTTTGAGCCGAAATCTGCCTGGGAATGCCTTTGTAGTGTAGAGAAGGGGGTTTCTGAGATGGCATGTCTCTGTACCAAAGACTAATACTAATGCCAGTTAAATATTTCTCCAAGCCTTCACAAGTCTCTTCTACTTCATTGTAGTTTTATATTTTAGTTGCCTTAGAGTATATCAGGGAGCCATGCTTGTTTGCTTGGGAAGCAAACAGCATTTCTCTCTGGTCTAATTACTTAGGGGTCCAGCGTGGCCAGGCTAATATGCTGGTAAAATCTAGCTAGTCCCACGATGATTGTGGTAGCATGGGAGAATATTTATACCAGCTAGTACAGCATACATGGTCGGATAAACTGCCACATTTAGACTACCCCCCTTATCTACGGAGTGATTTGCGGGAGGCACTCCAGAGCAGATGCAGCGGCCCTTAGGAGTCCTGCAACACTGCAGTTCCACAAATTTCAGGTTAAGCTGGGGCTAATTCAATGTTCTAGGTCTCAAGGATTATATGCCTTCTACTTATGGGTCCCTGACTATAGCATCCATCAGTGAAATGATGACTAGAAACATACATAAATTCATACATTTAAGGGTGATGGAATATAGAAAGCAGAAAATTCAGAATGGAATAATCACTTAAGAAGCAGTGGGCTAACTCCCCAGTTGAAACCTAGGAAGGGAGCAAATACTCTAAAGCTACAAATAATCAGATCTGCAAAAATGAGAATGTAGGTCATAATCTGTCTGCCTTTGATCATCACTTGAATGAGGGAAGCCTGATTCTAAGTCATGCATTTACCAGATCTATATGTTCTTGCATTTACCAAGTTTATGTGTTATCTGACCCCATTTTTATTGATAATGTATCACTCACCCTGTCATGTGCAAGCCCTGACCCTACACTTCTCTCACTCCAGATTCAAGTGAAAAACCCTACAGAAGTGTGAAGAAATTCTCAACAAACACTCAGCCTCTTTGGTGTGAACTCAGCTCAGCCTGCCTGCATAAAATAAAATCCTTCTTCCCATTTCCTCCCTGTACCATCTGGTTTCCTCAGAAAGGTTCCTTCGCCATGTTGTAATACTCTAGAATCTGTTAACTAAGTAAGTAAGGTGCATAGGTATGGGAGTATAGTTTGTATTTTCTAGTGAACAGCTTCTGAATCATTCTTTAAAGCTTGAAGAGGGAAAGGGTAGAGATAGCTCAAGTGGCAGTGAACATGCGTAGCATGGAGAAGACATTGAGTTCAGTCTTTAGTACGGCAGGATTACTTGTTCATCATAGAGCCCTGAGAGCCCCTGAGCATTGCTGGATCTGGAGCGCCAAACCATGGGGGAGGGGAGAGCATCAACACTGGTTTTGGTCCCTATGAAAAAGAAAAAGTGCTAAATGTTTCTTTTATTTATTTTTTTTTTATCAAATTCTGTATCTTTACCTTTTCTTATACAAGCCTCCATTTCTTTTTTTAAAATTTTTTTTTATTATACCACCGTGACAGATATAGAATAGCCCTAGCCCACCACCTCGGCAGAGCCTCACAACAAGCCAGACCACCACCCCCTCACTCCTCCACGGGCGCCCCATTTTCCACATTTGGACTTCCCTCTGGTCAGAACTCCACCCAGCAGACCAGCCCATCACAGCCCGGATCATCAACACCCACCCTGCAGCAGCTTTTTCCTCAATCCGGTCCAGGTATGCTGGTCCAGAGACTCTCAGACATGGGGCAGAGCTGTTCCTTGCTCTCCCTGTGCACAGGCATTCATGAGGCAGTCGGGAGGCATGGCGGGTTCTAGACCTGGCCCACCACCTCGGCAGAGCCTCACAACAAGCCAGACCACCCCCCCCTCACTCCACGGGCGCCACCATTTTCCACATTTGGACTTCCCTCTCGTCAGAACTCCACCCAGCAGACCAGCCCATCACAGCCTGGGTAGTGCAGCCGCTTGCAGCCGCGCTGCTCATCAATAAATGCTTTATTTGGAGGTGTTTAAAAGAGTTTGCCTCCTGCTCGGCAAGCCTGGCAAGCTTCTCGTGTTGTATTTGATATGCCACATTCCAGTAACAATTATATTAGGTCATTCCCATGACCTAATATAATGGTTTGAGGCTCTTTATGTTCCTGTAGTAAGCCGATGCCCCTGGCTCTACTGGCATGAGACAGGACATATGGAGATATTACTGGTGCCTGCTCTAGCAAATAGATGATCAACAGGAAGTTCGTGATCGAGATCGTGACCACCGTGAGACATACCATTGCAAAGGTGTTCATAATTGTTTCTTGGTAATACAGTATTCCAGCACCCATCCCTCCACCAGTGCCCCATTTCCACCACCAATGTACCCCACCCTCTCCCGCCCACCCTCAGGCTGCCTCAGTAGCAGGTACCCCAGTTTCCTTTCTTTCTCTCTCTGTCTCTCTCTCTCTGTCTCTGCATCTCTCTCCCTCTTATTTTACACATTGTGGCTAGTCCTGCAGATATTTAGAGTTTATCACTTAAGTCTCTTTGTGTATATTCAATGGTGAGTTTTAATCTGCCATTACCATTTCACACATTTAGTAAAACACTGGTATCTATTTATATCCTATTAATGAATGCAGTCATTCTATATCTGTCCTTTTCCTTCTGACTAATTTCACTCAGCATGATAGTCTCCATGTCCATCCATTGGCAGGTAAATTTCATAATTTCATCTTTTCTGGCAGCTGCATGGTATTCCATAGTGTGGATGAATCACAGTTTCTTTTTGCCAGTCCTCTGTTCTCAGGCATTTAGGTTGTTTCCAGATTCTAGGTATAGTGAATAACGCAGAGATGAATAAAGAAGTACAGATAGTGTTTTTGCTATGTGTTTTTGGTCTCTCAGGTATATTCCCAGGAGTGCTATTGCTGGATCAAATGGGAGCTCAATATCTAGTTTTCGGAGGAATGCCCATATTGTTTTCCAAAAGGGCTGGACTAGTCGGCACTCCCACCAACAGTGGATGAGAGTCCTTTTTCCCCACATCCATGCCAGCACCCGTTGTTCTTGCTGTTTTGGATGTGTGCCAGTCTCTGTGGTGTGAGATGGTACCTCATTGTTGTTTTGATTGCATCTCCCTGATGATTAAAGATGAAGAGCACTTTTTCATATGCCTTTTGGCCATTCGAGTTTCTTCTTTTTTGGAAGCTTCTGTTCATTTCTTCTCCCCCATTTTTTGATGGGGTTGGCTGTTTTTTCTTGTGGAGTGCTACCAGTGCCTGATATATCCTGGATATTAACCCCTTGTCAGATGGGTATTGGGTGAATATCGTTTCCCACTCTGTGGATTGTCTTTGTATATTGGCCACCGTTTTGTTTTTTTTTTTTTTTTTTTTTTTTTGCTCTTTTGGGTCACACCTGGCAATGCTCAGGGGTTTCTCCTGGCTCTGCACTCAGGCATCACTCCTGGCGGTGCTTGGGGGACCATATGGGATGCCGGGGATCGAACCGGGCCGGCATGGGCCGGCCGCGTAAGGCAAACGCCCCTACCGGCTGGGCTATCGCTCCGCCCCGCCACCGTTTCTTTTGAGGTGCAGAAGCTTTTCAATTTTATATAATCCCATTTGTTTATCTTTGCTTCCATTTTTTTAAAAGTATTTTTATTATACAACCGTGAGATATACAAATAAAAAGGCATACAATTAAAAAGTTCTTATTTGGGTTTTGGTCATACAGTGTTCTAGCACCCGTCCCTACACCAGTGCCCATCTCCCACCACCAACGTCCCGGTTCCCTCCCCCTTCCCCAGCCCCCTCCATGGCATGTTCCTTATTTCTTTCCCTTTCTCTCTCTTTCTCTTTTCCTTCCCTTCCAGACTATGGATTACAGAACATACATTAAAGGTTGTCATGTGTATCCTTTAGCCTCTATTTAATGCTCAGTTCTAGGTTGGCATTAGTACCCTCGACAAAGTGGAAATTATCACAAACGCGGTGGGGAGTCAGAGGTTAGGTAAGACAAAAAATGGAACAGTGTGCTAATAATTGTCTTTGCTTCCATTTGCTTGGTCAGTGGTGTGTCAAGACTCCATTTCTTAACCAAGGTCTTATAAGAGAAAAGTCCATAAGGGATTTAACAAGATAAAACCCAAATAATAGAAAAGTGAAAATCAAATATCAAAAGGGTTAGATAACATGATATATTTGGATCAAATATTTAGATTTCACCTTGTAAAGGGAAGTGCCTTAATATTTGTTTATAGCAATTAGAAAGGTCATGAATGTTATCTGGGAGTCTTGGTAGTGGCTTCTCAAGGTCATATCCAAGACATTGCTCAATTAAGACCAAGAGTTTTAAACTTTCTACTCAGGAATGAGTTCTGGCAGTGCTCTGGGGATAATATGTGGTATTGAAAGAGTTGGCCACCCGATGGGGTGACTGACTGGGAGCCTCAGAATGCCGCACCTACCAAGGAAACCTCTGAGAGACAAAGATATACGATTAAAAAGTTCATATTTGGGTTTTGGTCATACAGTGTTCTAGCACCCGTCCCTCCACCAGTGCCCATCTCCCACCACCAACGTCCCCGGTTACCTCCCCCCTTCCCCAGCCCCCTCCATGGCAGGTTCTTTATTTCTTTCCCTTTCTCTCTCTTTCTCTTTTCCTTCCCTTCCAGACTATGGATTACAGAACATACATTAAGAGGTTGTCATGTGTATCCTTTTTGCCTCTATTTAATGCTCAGTTCTAGGTTGGCATTAGTACCCTCGACAATTAACACACTGTTCCATTTTCTGTATTACCTAACCTCTGACTCCCAAAAGTTTGTGATAATTTCCACTTTTGACAAGATCTCCTGATATATGTTTCACTTGACCTTGGATATTGGTATCATAATATGTACATATATATTTATGCCATGCAAATAAATGCAGTCATTCTGTATCTGTCTCTCTCCCTTCTGGCTAATTTCGCTCAACATAATCTTCTCCATGTCCATCCATTTATAGGCAAATTTTATAACTTCATTTTTCCTAACAGCTGCATAGTATTCCATTGTGTAGATGTACCAAAACTTCTTTATCCAGTCATCGATTTTCGGGCACTCTGGTTGCTTCCAGATTCTGGCTATTGTGAATAATGCTGCTATGAACATAAAAGTAGGGATGGTGTTTCTGCTGCGTATTTTTGGTTTCCCAGAGTAGATTCCCAGGAGTGGTGTGGCTGGGTCAAATGGGAGTTCAATTTCTAGTCTTTGGAGGAATGTCCATATTGTTTTCCAGAAAGGCTGTACCAGCCGGCATTCCCACCAACAATGGATGAGTGTCCCCCTTCTCCCCACATCCAAGCCAGCACTTGTTGTTCTTGCTCTTTTGAATATGTGCCAGTCTCTGTGGTGTAAAGTGGTATCTCATTGTTGTTTTGATTTGCATCTCTCTGATGATTAGTGATGATGAGCATTTTTTCATATGTTTTTTGGCCATTCGAATTTCTTCCTTGCTGAAGTTTCTGTTCATTTCTTCTCCCCCATTTTTTGATGGGGTTGTTTGTTTTCTTCTTGTAAAGTTCTACCAGTGCCTGATATATCCTGGATATTAACCCCTTATCAGATGGGTATTGGGTGAATATTCTTTCCCATTCTGTGGACTGCTTTTGTATCTTAGTCACTGTTTCTTTTGAGGTGCAGAAGCTTTTTAGTTTCATGTAGTCCCATATGTTTATCTTTTCTTCTAGTTGCTTTGTTAATGATGTTTCACCTTTGAAGATGCCTTTAGCTTCAATGTCATGGAGGGTTTTTCCTATATTTTCTTCAATGTACTTTATGGATTCAAGTCTGATATTGAGGTCTTTAATCCATTTTGATCTGATTTTTTGTGCATGGTGTTAGACACAGGTCCAAATTCATTTTTTACATGTCGCTGCCCAGTTTTCCCAACACCACCTGTTGAAGAGGCTTTCCTTACTCCTTAAGTAATAAGAAAAGGCCTTCGTTGTCCCTTCTAACCTTTTTCAGCCTGAAGTCTATATTATCTGATACTAATATGGCCACACCAGCCTTTTTGGAGGAGTTGTTTGTATGGAGAATGGTCTTCCAACCTTTGACTCTGAGTCTCTGTTTGTTCTGATTATTCAGATGCGTTTCTTGTTGACAGCAGAATGTTGGGTTCAATTTTTTAATCCATTTTGTCACTCTGTGTCTCTTTTTGGTGCATTTAGACCATTGACATTGAGAGAGATTATTGTCTTTGGATTTTGTGCCATCTTTCTTTTTTGTATTTGTTGTGCTTATGGGTTTGGTCGCATTACAGTAGACCCTTCAGTCCTTCTTTTAAAAGTTGGTTTTGAGTCCATGAAGTTCCTGAGTTGTTGCTTATCCATGAAGTTGTGTATCTTTCCTTCATATCTGAATGTGAGCCTGGCCGGATAAAGAATTCTTGGTGAAGCCTGCAGTTTATTGAGCCTTTTCACAAAAATCCCACCATTGTTTTCGGGCTCGGAGTGTTTCATCAGAGAAGTCTGCTGTAAATCTTAGAGATGTTCCTTTGTATGTGATTTCCTTCTTTGGTCTTGCTGCTTTCAGTATTCTATCCCTATCTATAGTTTTTGTCATTTTTATTAACATGTGTCTTGGAGTATTCTTGTTGGGGTTTCTTTTAGCTGGTATCCCTACGGGCCTCTTGGATCTTGAGGCAAGCATTCTTTAGTTCCGGGAACTTTTCAGCAATTATGGCTTTGACAGTTTCTTCTTCATCAGGGTTTTCTTCTTGGCCTTCTGGGACCCCAATGATCCATATGTTGTTTCTTCTGGCTTCATCCCGATTATCTCTTGTTGTCTGTTCGGTAATTGTGAGCCTTTTTATCTATCTTCTGGTGTTGTGTAGAGAATCTTTGGAACTTCGTCTTCGAGATCACTAATTCTTTCTTCAGTAGCTATTATTCTGCTATGGTGGCCTTCCACTGTGTTTTTTTATTTCATTTTACCTCATTTTTAATATCTGTCATTTCCCTTTGCATTTTCCTCATTTCTTCTCTCATGTCCTCTTGTATTTTGTTGATTTTGCATTCCATTGCTTCTTTGAATTCCTTTTTGAATCCTTAACAGTTCTTTTCGAAATTCTTTTTCAGAGAGGTTATACAACTCATTGGTATTGCTAGACTCATCTGGACCAGTGACTTCACTCACAGAGCTTGATGGATTTTTTGCGTTGCTTTTACCATTATGACTATTGCAGGTTGCAAATGTGAGTTCTTGGGTGACTAGATAGTACAGTTAGTAGGTGTCTGGTCTGTTTGCAGAGTTTGGGTGGGTGGCACGGATGTAGGAACCAAGGTTCACTGGTACCTCATGCAAGTTAGGCAGTAAGGGGGGTTGTGCAGACGCTTAACGCGTTCAGCGCGGTTTTGAGTTTTGAGATGTTCCCAGAAGCGCAGGGCCCAAGGGTCGGTCCGGGGTGAAAACAAGGCAGTTTGCCTTGGTTCCCGTTGATGGAGTTTCCGCTCTTCCCTGGGGCAGCTTGGGGTCTGCGGGAGATGCAAGAATCACACACACACCTGGTGGGAAGAGCGCGGGGATCTGCTGGGCGTCGGGGCTGGATGGCGTCAGAGGGAGGTCCTGCGCCGATGGGTACGGCTCGGTCCCCTCCCTCAAAGCTGGAGACTTTTCTCCTGGAGCCGAATGGTCCGGGGCTGCCCGCTGCGGGGAATGCACCTTGTGGGAAGAGCACGGGGATCTGCTGGGCATCGGGGCTGGATGGGGTCAGAGGGAGGTCCCTGCGCCGATGGGTGGGGCTCAGTCCCCTCCTCAAAGCTGGAGCCTTTTCTCCTGGAGTTGAGTGGTCAGGGGCTGCCTGGGAGGATCTTTTAAGAGATAATTTTTGCAGCTATAGAAAGGCCCGCGCATAACCATCCAATATATTTAAAATATTACATCAAGGTCTGTGTACAGGCAGCCAATCTTTTGTAACAAGTTAACTGTCACCTACCAATCAGGTCACACTCAATACTTCTTTCTATATTTGGTGCGGCTAGATACACGTGTGGGATTTTAGGTCAGCAACAGCTATGCTGCGTAAGCACAGGAATGCAATTCAGGCAATTCAAGCCAGATAGCAGGTTCTGGGTGGGGGTCTGGGTCTCCCAACCTCTAGCAGGAATTTGCAGATAACAGGATGAAAAGGTTACTTCAAGATGAAAAGGTCACTCAGGCCCTAAATTGGTAACTTTCCATGAGTAGGCCTGCCCTGTTTGCTGCCTTCTTTCAGTATTGGGGGATCTAATCTGGGTCAACCATATGCAAGGCGGTACAGTGCAAGACAAGGTTCTAACCCCTGTTCTATCTCTCTGATCTAGTTTTAAACTGAAACACACCTCTCATATTCTTACCATACATTGTGTGTGTGCGTGAGAGAGAGAGAGAGAGAGAGAGAGAGAGAGAGAGAGAGAGAGAGAGAGAGAGAGAGAGTGTGTTCAGATGTCTGGTTCTGCTTTGCCTACCTCAACTACCAGTGAACGATTAATTCATTATCTCAAAAACCAGAGTCATTACTTGAGATGGATGATTAAGGCAAGCAAGGAAAGAATAAGTACAGGGAGTGTCATAGACTAGTGTGAGCATGTCCATGTCTCTACCTGTATTTTTGTTCAGCAGAACCAGAAGTAGTCTTTACTGCTCTGTTTCTGTCTCATTTTCTAAAATGAATGACTTTTTTTTTGGTTGAACAGGGAAGTTTAGCAGAGCGGATAGAGCACAGAATGTGATAGATTTCTCTGAAAGTGGGATTCCTTCCCTTTACCCTGGTTCCTTTCCCGGTGTTGCCATTCTCCTGGAGCTACTCTCATTGCCCTACATGTTCCCCCTTCCCCAATGTTCTTCAGGTTCCTTCTGTGACCAGCTTGTATCATATAATAACTCCTACAGAGAAGTCTTGTTAGTGTAACAACCTGTGGAAAACTAGTTTTCTATTTGTAAGTTTATCTTCTGGTTTGTAACTTCAAAAATATTTAGAATTGTTTAAAGGAGGTTTGGCCCCTTTAAAAAGCAGCTTCAGCAAGCAGGATGACACAGAGAAGGAGGAAACCAAAGCTGTTGGGAGCTACAGCTGTCTGGTCCTTTCGTATGCAGATTTATGGAATGGAGAGGGGGGGTTGAGAAGGAGCTGTGGGAGGACTCCTAAGAGAGTTGGCAAACACACTGCCCAGGCCCTCAAGCTTCAGGCTCCCCAGATATGCAGGCTGACTCAAGGAACCTGAAGTATTTTTGAATTGAACAAAACCTTTACTACCTCAGTGATGAGCTCTAGCCCAATTTCTTTATTACCCAGAAAGGGCAAATGGTTTGCAAAGATCTAAGAAGTACCAAATAGAAATGCACAAAAATGTCTTAGGACAAGTCTGGCGTTTTCACTCTTATACTCTTATTTCTCAAGTCATACAGCTTGCTTTATAATTATACCTCATAATTATGTCAAGTGACATAAGAAAGAGAAAGAAAATTATTGGATGGCTTTGCTAATGTATGGAATATGAATAACTAAAGCAAACACATGAGTAAAAAAAGCAGCAAAACTCAGAGCCAGACTCAACAAAAACTATGGTGCTTCCTAGTAGGTTCCAGAGTTTAGGTACCTAATGGATGAATGATTGGAAAAAAGCCTGGGGGGCGGTCTTGTGTGTGCAAATAATGTTTAGGGTTATCTTATGCCCCTAAACCGTTTATCTTATGCCCTTTAACAGTTTTCCTATAGAAGTAAAGAAATAGGAATCAAGCTAATGGAAGCCAGGCAAGAGAACATTTTTATTTGAATGAAATCACATTCGTTTGCTAGTTGCTCATAAGAAGCCTGAAGCACTGCAAATGCCTTGAAGACCATGACTCACTGCCTACAGGGTGAGCCATACAAGTAAATATGAGTAAACTTGGTCACTTGATCACTTGATCACTTGAATCCCGTTACTCATCGATTTGCTCGAGCGGCGCCAGTAACATTTCCATTGGACCCTATCACGTGCCAATGTAGCCCAATGGCATCTGGTTGATTCAGGAATATGAAGAGCCTCAAACCGTTCCTTCAGGGTCTTAACAAAGGAAGTCTGACCATCTTGTAGGTGGGCGGCCACGTGATCTTTTGACATCCCGTGGGATCCAGTCGGTAATGGCTCTAGTCCAACGGTTGTCTCCAAATCGCATTACATGTCCAGCCCATCTGATTTTCGATGCCTTGGCAAACGAGACAGCGTCCCTGATTCTGGAATAGCGACGGAGGTCAGAACTCCGATTCCTTCTCTCACTTGAGTGAGACGTGATATTCCAAGCATAGCTCTTTCGATGCCTCTCTGGGAGACCGAATAGCTTTCTCATCCTGCTTTCGTAGGGCCCAGGTCTCTGAGGCGTATGTTAATGCAGGGAGAACGGTGGAGTCGAAGAGATGTGCCCGGAGCCGGAGGTTCTTTGTCCTTTTAGCTATTTCTTCGATGCCTTTGAAGGCATTCCATGCCGCTCTCTTCCTCCTGCGCAGCTCAGGTTTTAGGTCATTCATCATGTTGACTTCTCGACCTAGGTACACATAACTGCTGCATTCAGAGATGTTTGTTCCATTGAGAGAGAATGGGGCCTCTGGAACTAGTTCATTTCTCATGAACATAGTTTTCTTCAGATTCAGCTGTAGACCTACCTTTCCACATTCTCGGTCAAAGTCAGCCAGCATTTGTGCCGCTTGGCTAATGTTCGGACAGTTCCACAATGAAATCGACCACATCATCTTCAATCGACGGTTTTGTCTGACCCGATGTTGCTGTCGCCCCCAAATTCCAGACAGGATCAGACCACCGTCTCCTCCGTGCAAAAATTCTACTTCCCGCAACGGGAGAAAAGGCTGCAAAGTTTAAGAAGAGAACTCCCAGAACGACCACCAACTGGGAACTCTTTAGCACCATTGCGGCAACATGGGAAGATACCATCATTGATGACATCGATGAAGAATACAATCGACTGGTTCAGCACCTCCATGATTGTGCGAAGAATGCCGAGAGAGAAAAACACAAAAGGACGGCTTGTCTTCAGAAACTCTCGAGCTCATTTGCCAACGTGGCAAGGCGCGAGCCTCAGGAGACCAAATGCTAACGTCCAAGCTTGCTAAACAGTGCAGAGAAGCGATAAAAGCAGACCTCAAAGACAGAAGAGCAGAAATACTGGAAGATGCAGCAGAAGCCGGGAAAAGTATTCGAGTAAACTTGGTAAAAACTCCAAATTAAAATAGTTACTAGAAAGAAAAAATTTATTTCTCAAGCCATACAGCTTGCTTTATAATTATACCTCGTAATTATGTCAAGTGAAATAAGAAAGAAAGAGACAATTATTGGATGGCTTTTGCTAATGTATGGAATATGAATAACTAAAGCAAACACATGGGTAAAAAGCAGCAAAACTCAGAGCCAGACTCAAACAAAAACTATGGTGCTTCCTAGAGGAAAGGGTGGGTAGAAGGAATGGATAGTGGCTTCATTGGGTGGTTTGGTAGTAGGGATGGCACCGGAACTTTACTATTGGGTACAGGAACCCTATATATATATATATATATATATATATGTGTGTGTGTGTGTGTGTGTGTGTGTGTGTGTGTGTGTGTGTGTTGTGCTATGCCCATGAATTTTATATATATACATATGTATATATATATACATATACATATAAAAAATATAATAAAATAGAAAATAAAGAGAAAGGGAAAAGAGAAAAGAGAAGAGAGAAAGGGAAAAGAGACAGTCTGTGGTAGTAGGTACAATCTACTTGTTGGTTGGAAATAAATTTTTTTTGCATGTATTAAAATAGAAATTCTATCTAATTATTGGCAAGTTTCCTTTGGGGGCATAATATTTTAGTTATTATGATCCTTCCACACTTATTTTTTGTATTATGTTTGGCATATACAATAACAATTTCATAAAAAGAACAACTAGAGAAGAAGTCAGGAAATAAAACAAGAAAAAATGTAATTAATTAACTTATCTTAGGTTTTTGAACCACATCTTGTGTTCCTCAAAGGACAAATATGGTGCTGGGGCCTGAAATAGGGTATGATGCCTGAAAAGCAAATGTCTTACTTCTTGTATTATCAGTCTAGCACACAAATAAGTTTTTAAGAACTAGTTAATATAAATGAGTTATGAGTAAGTGGGAGAATACAATGGGTGTGACAAGAGAGATAGACAGGAGTCATATTTTTAATAGCCTCATACTCAAGTATAAAGGGATTTGTGTTTTAATTCAGAGTACATTTTTACAAAATAAATTAATATTAAATTAGCATCTAGCAGATTAACTATAATCACTATAAAATATAAACAAAATTCCCCAAACCACAACTATCTGGAGTCATTGCAGTATATAGAACACAACAGATTTGGAAGGATGTCAAGATTTAGAAGAGAAATGTATGTCCTCCATTGTTAGGGAGCACCGCTGGGGTCCTCGACAGTGCTGGGAAGCGAGTTCCCTTCTAACTCCGCCGATGGGAAATGGATGAAGACTCAGGACTCTGATGCAGTTTTAAAAGGTTTTACTTATCACAGGTTCAGGCATACAAATCCACAATAGGAAAAACCCTATGCTTAGGATTCCTGGCTAGAACCCCAGCCATGTGTAGGCCAAAATGGCCGCCACCACGTGTAAAGGCGCTATAAAGAGGAGACAAAGACTCCCAAGAAGAGTGCAAGCCCCAAAAGAGAGCCCAAAAAGAGAGTGTGAGAGAGGAAGCAGGCTAGTTTTATACCCCTGCAACTCAGACCTCCCTACCACTATTATGGAAAGCAGGGAGGGTCAAATGCCCTCAGGTAATTTCTTTTTTTTGCTTTTGGGTACCGCGTGCTCAGGGTTACTCCTGGCTTGCACTCAGGATTACTCCTGGCGGTGCTCGGGGGACCATATGGGATGGCGGGATCGACCCAGGCTGGCACAGGCCAGCCGCGGCAAACGCCCTACCCGTGGGCTCGCCCGCCCCATCCCTCAGGTAATTTCTTCCAGTGCCTCACCTAAGCCCTTTTATATGCTAATGTCTTGAGCCAAGATCTGCCTGGAAAAGCCTTTATAGGGTAGAGAAGGGGGTTTCCGAGATGGCTTGTCTCTGTACCAAAGTCTAATACTAGTACCAGTTAAATATTTCTCCAAGCCTTCACAAGTCTTGTCTACTTCACGGTAGTTTTGTATTTTAGTTGCCTTTGAGTTATCAGGGAACCATGCTTGTTTGATTGGAGCAAACAGCATTTCTCTCTGATCTAATTATTTAGGGATCCAACGTGGCCAGGCAAATATGCTGGTAAGATCTAGCTAGTCCCACGATGATTGTGGTAGCATGAGAGAATATTTATACCAGCTAGTACAGGATACATGGTCAGATAAACTGCCACATTTAGACTACCCCTTATCTATGAAGTGATTTGCAGGCAGAAATTCAGAGCAGATTCAGAGGCTCTTAGAGGAGTCCTGCAATATTCCGTTTTGTAGTTTCTGGCCTGGGGGCAGAACACTGAATGGCTAAAGCTACAATAGAAAATTTGACATCTTTCTGTGCAACAACAATTAAAGCAACTGAAAGACTAGGTATTAGTTAAATTATTATAGAAATAGAAAGCAAAGATGTCTAAGACTATAACAAATTTTATACATATCACTGTCACTGTATCACTGTCTTCCCATTCATCATTGATTGGTTCGAGGGGGCACCAGTAACATCTCCATATGTCCTGTCTCATGCTAGTAGAGCCCAAGGGCACCTGCTTGCTCCAGGAACATAAAGAGCCTCAAACCATTCCATGAGCTCATGGTAATGAGGTCTAAAATTGTTACTGGTATTTGGCATATCAAATACAACACTGGTAGCTTGCCAGGCTCTGCCGTGCAGGTAGCATACTTATTACATACTAGATTATATGAAGCCCATGAAATTAAGATTACCTCATACCAGCCCCCTCTTTATCTCCAATCCCCCTCTCTCTAGGGCTTTACAGATGAGATAATCTGATAATCTGTGGAGGAGATTAGACCTTGGCATAATCATTTGTTGAGACCTGTAGTAGGGTGGGGCACCACCCTTCTACACACTTCTACTGTCTAAAAGCTGTTTAGCTGATCCTTGTTGACAAGACCCTCCCTGAAGTTAGGATTACTTTTGTGTATATATGAGGACTGATTTGAGGTACTTCCTCCTCTTTGGTGGGACTCCTCTCTGGTGGGATCCTCTTTGGTGGAATTCTCTTTGGTGGGACTCTCTTTGGTGGGATTTTGTTTCATAAGAGACTTGGGCCCTCGTGTATGGTCTAAGTTCTGACCAGAGCTAGATGTCTTCCATATAGTGGATTGTGGTAGTAGAGCTTTTGTACTATTAAAAGCCTTTTGGAACTGCGCCAAACTTGTGAGTTTTCATCCGGTCCCTGGGAGCCTCGGAGGTAGAAGAGAACTTCTGTCCTGGGACTGTTCCCAAACACATGTTCTCTCTTAAATGTATCCTTCTTTCTTTCCCCCTCTTTTGTCTCAAAAAACTTCTCAGATACATAAAGTCTAAAGTAGGGTCAGACGGACAGTAAAGCAGGTAGGAAATTCGCTACCCACACAGCCTAACCGGGTTCAATCCTTGCCATCTCATGTGATCCCCTGAGCATTGCCAGGAGTCATTCCTGAGTGCAGAGCCAGAAGTTAACCCTGAGCATGATTAGGTGTGACCCAAAAAGCAAAAAAAAAAAAAAAAGTCTGGACAAAGAATGTCAATATTGTTTATTGTTTCCATAGTTACTGGTTCTAAGAAATAAATATTCCACGAGGGTGACAGCTGGGAAATCAGGACAGAGGTTGTGACCCCTGACCCTGTGCTTTTTGTCTTATTTCTGTCTCTTAGTCCTCGCAGCGCCCTTTCTTCAGGCCCGTTTACCTGGAGCTGGTCACTGGCAAGTGAATTTATACATAAACTATGCAAAAATATTTTATTGAGCCTTAAATGATACATGTACAAGCATCCCACTTGGTGGTAAAAGAAATGAGCAATGAAGCCTGCGAGATAGTACAGGTATTAGAGTTCATGCAAAGCCTTTTCCAATGTCCATGACCACATAACCCACAAAACATCATTGAAATAGCCCTTGATGTCCTCAAGCATCACCGGTATAGCTCTTGATACCCCAGCACTACTGGATATGGCTCTAGGGGTTCCTGACACTGCAGGGCTTGAGGAGCACCACAACCTCAAACCCAAGTATTTAATCTTCTGGATCTGTTGACTGAGAATCACTGAAAGTGGCCCTGAGGTTCCTGAGCATTTCTTGGGAGGCCTCCTCTATCTAAACTGAAATCTTTGCTGCAACTCAAAAGACAGACTTTATAGTAGAATTTTAATTAATATCTGTAAAATGGAAGCAAAACCAACAATTTCCATATGAATAAGGTAGAATTTAGAAATATATAATATGTACAGTATGTGAGACACAGAGCCTGGCAAGCTACCCGTGTCGTATTTGATATGCCAAAAACCAGTAACAATTATATACCTCATTCCCATAACCTGAAGGAATGGTCTGAGGATCTTCGTGTTCCTGGAGCAAGCAGATGCTCTTAGCATACTAGCACGTGACAGGACGTCTGGAGATGTTACTGCTGCCCGCTGGAGCAAATCGATGAACAATGGGAAAACAAGTGATACAAGTGATTTGAGACGCAATTAAACATCATTCAACAAAAGAAGAATTTAGGATGATGTGACTTATTTGAAAATAAAATCAATAGACACCATAATTTATTCAATGATGGAAGGGAAAACATGCTGATAAAAAATGAACATATGTGAAATTCAAAGGATATAAGTTATATCTAAAAAGAATCAAATGTAAATTTTAAAACTAAAAATATAGAATCTAGAGTTTCAAGTTCTCTAAAACAGAATGGAGATAATGGAAAAAAATAACAAATTTAAGAATAGAGTTGCTATCATTACTCTCTTTGCCAACCAGTCTCTTATGTTCTTTAAGTAGCTTCTTTTCAAGTGAATTTTCTTTTCCTTTTGTAGACATTCCTTACATATTTCTGAGAGACCAGTGTAGTGCTAATAAATTGCTTTAACTATTGTTTGTCTAAACTGTTTTTACTCATTCAAATCTAAGTGATAATTTAGCTGAAACTCAATTTACTTGGCCTATCACTTTCTGTTCAGATAACTATCACCAGCACCTCCCTTATAAGTCTACTTACTTTAAGAGAACAAATATAAAGTGCCCACCAGTGTATCTTGGGTTTTTACCATTGAGCCTTTCCAAATTCTTCCTGCCCCCATTAGGGGCAGTATCACACTCCTTGGGAAACACTAACCTACTTGGGTAAAACAGTCATGGTCGAAGGTCTTTTTGATTCGATATTCTGTATAGACCTTGCTGTTCTCTTCTGGCTTATATAGGTTCTGTTAAAATGGTACTAAGGAGCAGGCAAACGTGTTGAAGTGTGTGAGAGCTTGTCTAGTTTTTGAATATTTCCCTGGTACCATGTACCCCTTTGGGCTTATCCTTTATGTCAAACATGAATCTAGAGCCACCCTGCTGGGAGTAGCCCGCCCTTGTCTTAAATTTACTATTAAATTGATCGTAAGTAAATTTTAATCATAGCTACCAGAATTAGGAAAAAACTTCAAAGACTAAGAGCATTGTTCCCAGCAGGACTTAACATCACTTCAGACACCAACAATAAGCAAGGTCAGGGATTCCCAGGTCATTCAATCTTTGGGCTAAAGGTTATATGTGTGAATGATTACATTCTCCCATTAGATTTGATAATTGGCTATAAAACCCCCAAACTCAAAAATATAAAATAATATAAGTTGTGTCTCAACAAAGAACAGATTTTTAAGTTCTGATATTGGCATTATAACAAATAAAAAGCTTTCATGTCCTTAATATGTATCATATTTCCCCCATATTAATATATATTATAAACCAAATATATTACTTGAGCTTCATGTCTAGAATTTTTATGAAAGTTTCAAGGCAACATGGTTGACAGAATCATTGAATGACAGGTTGGGCTCATATAAAATGATTCAAAGCTAAAACTCCCTAATCATATGATTAGCCTATGAAACCAGTCATTGTCCAACCTTAATTCATTAACATTAACTACTAGGGTCCACCATGAATGATAAAGATATTTATGTCACTGAGGAAATTCTAAGGATTTAGAAATTACCTTCTGGGAACAAATAATCATTTTCCCTACCAATATTTTAATAAAGAACATACTTTGTTGGAAAGAGAAAGAAAGAAGTGTCAGTAATAATTCTAACCAAGTTCCATTTAGGAGAGAAGATTGACCCTTCTATTCTATTCTAGCCGTAGTAGTAGAATAGTTTCCCTGCCTAGGCATACATTTGCAACCCTTATTGTTTATACTAAGCTAAATTTGTTTTATTCAGGGAAATACGCAACCTTGGGATTTTTGTCTAGGGATGATTTCCCACATTTCTCTGCTTCACACAAGAATAGCATTCTAATCCTTTATTTATAGATACCAGATTACCTTATTTCTAATAAAAATTTGTGGTCTTTGACTTATAATTCACATTCACTATCATTATTCTGTGTAATTCACTATCATTACTATCATTATATAACTGGGAATATCAGCCAGAAATCCCCACAGCTGATAGGCTCTTATTAGTTGGTAAGATGAGAATAACACACCTTTCTTCAAAGATGAAATGCCACTAACAAAGCAATTGGAAGCAAAAATAAACATAAAGGAATACATGTAACAAAAAGCTTCTGCACCTCAAAAGAAACAGTGAACAAGATACAATAACAGTTCACAGAATGGGAAAGAATATTCATCCTATACCCATTCGATAAGGGTTTAATATCCAGGATATAACAGACACTGGTAGAACTCACAAGAAGAAAACAGTCAACCCCATCAAAAATGGGGAGAAGAAATGAACAGAAACTTTGACAAAGAAATTCAAATGGCCAAAAGGCATATGAAAAAATGCTTATCATCGGTAATCATCAGGAGATGTAAATCAAAATGACAATGAGCTATCATCTCACACCACAGAGACTGGCACATATCCAAAAGAGTAACAACAACCCGTGCTGGCATGAATGCAGGGGGAAAGGGGACTATTGCCATTGGTGGGAATGTCAATTGGTAAGCCTTTTTGGAAAACAATATGGACATTCCTCCAAAGACAAGAAATTGAGCTCCCATTTGACCCAGTCATACAATTCCTGGGAATATACCCTGGGAAGCCAAAAACACAAAGTGGAAACACCATCTGCACTTCTATGTTCATAGCACCACTATTCACAATAGCCAGAATCTGGAAGCAACCAGTGTGCCCAAGAACTAATGACTGAATAAAGAAACTTTGATACATCTACAGAATGGAATACTATGCAGCTGTTAGGAAAAATAAAGTTATAAAATTTGCCTATAAATGGATGGATATGGGGGCGGAGCAATAGCCCAGTGGGTAGGGCATTTGCCTTGCATGCGGCCGGCCCATGCCGGCCTGGGTTTGATACCTGGCATCCCCGAGCACTGCCAGGAGTAATTCCTGAGTGCAGAGCCAGGAGAAACCCCTGAGCATTGCCAGGTGTGACCCAAAAAAGGAAAAAAAAATGGGTGGATATGGAGAGGATCATGCTGAATGAAATTAGCAGAAGGAAAATATATAGATATAGAATGACAGCATATATTTGCGGGATATTATATATATGTACATATATATGTATATATATATATATATATATATATATATATCTCACTATCTTCCCATTCATCATCAATTTGCTTGAGTGGGCTCCAGTAACATCTCCATATGTCCTGTCTCATGCTAGTAGAGCCCAAGGGCATCTGCTCGATCCAGGAACATAATGAGTCTCAAACCATTATATTAGGTCATGGAATAACCTAACATAATTGTTACTGGTATTTGGCATATCAAATACGACACGGGCAGCTTGCCAGGCTTGCCATGCGGGTGGCATACTCTTGTAGTCACTTCTAAATGCAGCATTTATTGATGAACTGCGTGGCTGCTTGCGGCCCGTAGCCGGGCTGTGATAGGCTCGTCTGCTGGATGGAGTTCTGACGAGAGGGAAGTCCAAATGTGGAAAATGGCTGCCCTCATGCAGTTGGGGGATCGTCTGGCTTGTTGCGAGGTTCTGCTGGAGTGGCAGGCCAGGGCTAGAGCCCGCCATTCCTCCCAGGTTCCTCGTGAGCAGATGGGCACAGGAAGAGCTGGTAGCAGCTCTGCCCCATGTCTGTGAGTCTCTGGATCAGCATACCTGGGCCGGATTGAAAAAAAAAAACTGCTGCAGGGTGGGTATCAATGATCCGGGCTGTGACAGGCTCGGTCTGCTGGATGGAGTTTTGATGAGAGGGAGGTCCGGATGTGGAAAATGGCGGCCCTCATGCAGTGGGGGCGGGGGGGTCATCTGGCTTGTTGCGAGGCTCTGCTGGGGTGGCGGGCCAGGGCTAGAACCTGCCATCCCTCCCGGGCGCCTTGTGAGCAGCTGAGAACAGGAAGAGCTGGTAGCAGCTCTGCCCCATGTCTGTGAGTCTCTGGACCAGCATACTGCTCTTCTGCTGTGAGATTCTGGACCTGCCCCCAAATGATGCAGGTGAGGCAGAAACAGCGGCGGCGGCTGGTCTCTGTGTTTGATCGCGATTCCCAGGTTCTTCAATATTTTCAAGAATGAAAATATTGAATAATAAAAAATGCTCTACTCAGAATTAGAAAGTAGAAAAGTTTATTTGAAAGTAGAAGAGAAATATATATATATATTTATATATATAAATATAAATTTATATATTTATATATATGTATATATACATATATATACATATATATATTACCGATATCCAAGGCCTGGCAAAACATGGATTAGGAGGTCTTGTCAATAGGTGGAATCAATCACAAATGTTTGGGAGTCAGAGGTTAGGTAAGACACAGAAGGGAACAGTGCACTAATAATCGTTGGAAATGATAATACCTGCCTTGAACTGAGCATTTTATATAGCAAAGGGATACACATGATAAACTTTAAATGTATGCCTTGAAAGCCACAAGGTGTAGGAGATGGAAGAGAGAGAAAGAGAGAGAGAAAGAGAGAGAGATTAAAGAGTATGACAGAGGGAGTCTGCGGGAGGGGAGAGGGAATTGGGGACAGTGGTGGTGGGAAATGTGCAATGGTGGAAGGATGGTTGCTGGAACACTGTATGATTGAAAACCAAACATGAACATCTTTGTAATTGTATATCTCATAGTGGTATAATAAAATATTTTAAAAAAAGAATAACATGCCTTGTGCCAGGGCAACAGTACAACTGATAAGGCACTTGCCTTGTATGTGACAGACCCAGATTTGATACCTGGTTACTCATACAGTCCCCTGAGATTGCCAGGAGCGATTTCTTAGCTCACTCAGAATCAGTTGACAGGAATGATCCCTGAGCTAATAGCTAGGAACAGGCGCTGAGCATTTTGAGGTGTGCCCCACCCCAAAAAAATAGATTTATGTCATGCAGCAGTGTCTTATAGCTTTCTGATTTTGGTCTGCTGTGTTTGAACTGTGGTATGTATGTTATTCCAATACTTTGCCCTTATAGGAAAAGGTTTCTTTCAGCCTACAGAAGATGGAAGGAGTTGAAGTGCACAGCTTGAGTTTGAAAATACCCATTAGTTCACACCCTGATATATGACTGATACAATTAAACACTGTAGTTGCAAGCACAAACATCTGTCCCAACCTACACAATCTCTGTAACCAAACTGCTCTCTCAGATGATCTTCTGCCCTGTTCTTCAGATGTTGTCATCTCAACCATGCCCAGAAGTTCCTAAATATTCACAGACCACCTACATATGATGTGGGGCAAGAGAAATTGTGTGACACTGTACCCCGCCCAGGAATTTCTTTATACTAATATGAAATATTTGGGGCTGCTGTTATACTCAGAAATATCACTTGTATCACTTCACTTGTCTTGCCGTTGTTCATCGATTTGCTAGAGTGGGCACCAGTAACATAGAAATATAGGTGGTTATAAATCTTAGAGCACATATTTGCTATACTCTTTCTACTTGTGGTTAATTCTTCAATCTTGTGGAATAAATAGTAAAGTGGAGTCAGAGTGACAATACAGAGTGTAAGGCACTTGCCTTGCATGTGGCTGACCTGAGTTCAATTCCTAGCATCCCACATGGTCCCCTGAGCCTGTCTGGAGTGATTCCTGAGTTCAGTCAGGAGTAACTCCCCAAGTTTCACCATGTGTGGCCCCCAACCAAAAACAAACAAATAAGTAAGCAAACATTAAACTTACAATAGTAAAGTTTTCTACTATATACATAGCTAGTATTTCTTTAATACTGGTCTGGTCCATCAATGACTGAGAGTTGCTTTGGAGAGAAGTTTAACCGTCAGACATTGTTTCTTGTTGCAAGAACTGACAAAATAGAACAGAGATAAAGCATATCATTGGGAAAAGAAAAAGAAGTTTAAATTAATGATCCAGTTGAGATAATAGTAACAAGGTACCAACAGCCATCTACTATACAAAAATTTGAATCCTGGCCATAACACTTATGACTTTGAACAAATTAGTTAATACCTTTGTGTATTATTTGTTCTTCATTCTTTAAAAAAAGGGATAAAAACACTTTTTTTACAGTCTGTTAAGATTAAATTGGATCCTGGATGTAAATTACTGGACTTACTGAACCCTCAGAGGTTATATGGTCTTACCAAGTCAGTGTTTGATATGTGTGATTATTTCATTAATTGCCTGAGTAGTTCATTCATTTATCAATTACCTGATTTCCATAAGGACTATACAGAGTGAAAAACTTAACTATTTCATGATTTTAGACTGTGTTCTCATGTCCTAGAGCCCTAAGAATGTCCAGATATATAGGTAAGAGACAGAGGGTAGCAACATACACCTGTACTTGAAGGACATGTAGCCTTTGAGAACTTTGAGATCTGATTGTAAGCTTATACAGAAATATGTTTTCCCAACTTTCAGACTCGGGTGTCTCATGTGTGTGTGTGTGTGTGTGTGTGTGTGTTATGAATGTGTGTGTGTTTGTTATGCTCACATTGCTAAGACTTTGCTATCTCAAGGGATATCTCAATTTAAAAGAAGAATTACCTCAGCTTTCCTCATTTTGTGGGCACAAAGAATGCCAAGAAAGAGCAATTTACCAGGAATCCCTGTGGAGGAAAACTTTTCTATGGCCAAGTTATAATTATATAGAATTTAGTAACATGGTCTCAAATGGTTTTCTAAATTTGGGAGGGTTAGTGATGACCTTGGAATGTTAAGTTGTTGAATCTATATGTTGACATTTTGGGATATTAATCTAATCTACTATAATCTTATAAACTTTGAATACTAAATATTGAAAATACTAAGGAAAAATGAGCCACACCACAAATTGTATTTGCTAGTCATACTAATTAGCAAGGTCCGGAAAGCAATTAGTCTAGGCTAAGCAGAAATCAGGTAGCAGGGGAGTGCAAAATTGAATCAAGCTTGAAATTCTGACCTGTTACAATGAACAGGTTTCAAACCTCTGATGTTTGTGCTAGGTACTACTTTATTCTTCTTATCTGAGCACACCTGATACATTTTGTAGTAAATAGACAAACTTTTAAAGTAGAACTTTACATTCTAACAGATGACTTCAGTGTAAGTCCCAGTCTAATATAGTGTTTCAAAGAAATGAATTTTGAAATTTGACAATGTGTAGGGATCTGGATGACACAATTTCACAACGGTAATTCCTGTAGAACATAATTACTTATTCTAGAAACTTAAATATTTTTCTTCTAAGTTTTTGTCCCCTTCTTTACAATGTGATTTTATTGGTATGAACTATAAAAAATTTTACTTGTGAAAATAGTGGCATACTAAAAAAATTAATAAAATAGTTATAAACATGTAAAGTGACAGAAATCCTTGATAATGTTGATTATTTAGATGCATTTTGAACACTATTTTTATAATTTTCTTGTAAGAATTTTAAAAACCTATATAAAATTAGAGAGCATAGGGTTATGAATCCTTTTTACCTAATGCCAAGTTTTAACCACTATTCTAAAAGTGAAAGAGTTTCTGTATATTTTTATCTTTATTACCTAAAAGTATAACTTAGGTATTATAATTTTAACCCTAAGATTGTGTTTTTTTAATTCTTAGAAGAGATAAAACTTTTAATTTTTCAGTTGTCAGCAGTTGTTTTGATCTTAGACTATTTTCTTCATGAGTCAATTTTGTCCTGAGAGTTTCTGCTTCTCTGTCTTTGCACTTTCTCCTCCTTACTGGCTGTTTCTATCTTATATACCTGGGGCTTTCCATGGATTAGAAATGGCCCAGAACATATTACCTTCCTCTGACCCATGGAATGCTCCAAGTCCCTCTTGATAGGAATATAGCAGCTGGTCTAGAAGAGATGACCAGAATGGTCAACAGCCTGGGACAGATTTTCAAGGTCAATGAGGACAGAACCCTCTGTGTTCAAACTTTGATTAACTTGAGGGGGAATTGTTTTCAGATCAAAGGAGAGTTTCTATGAAAGGCTGGAGATGGATTTTCCTTTCTTTAGGGTAGCTTAGCCACTTGCCCACCAGAATATGGGTTTACTGTGACTCATGAATGCGAGAAAATGAGTTGGGGACGCCAGAATATTATTCTTGTGTTTCACTGGAACTATTTATGCTGAGCTGCTTTCACTTACTACCTCCTGTGCTGCCACCTGCCAGAAGCAGCCCGCTTCATCGGAGCGCCGTCTGGTACTGCTGGAGCATGAGGGCCTTGGCCTCCCTGCAAAGGTGCTGTATGTTGGCACTGTAGGCCAGCAGCCTCTCATGCCTGAACATAGTTGGCACCAACCGGATGAACAGGAGTCATTCATTTTCTGGTCCAAGTACTCTAACTAAACCATATCTACTTACTATGAAATCACAGTGATAGGAAAAATACGCAGTCTTCTCTGTAATGTTTTTCTTTACTTTCAAAGTAACATGTATTTTATTGGTAAACTCACATAAGGGTGCAATATACGTCCTATGTACACACACACCATAGTGTATATTTTATCTTTATTCTATCAAAAATATATTTCATTGCTTTTGGGACACAGGGTGAAAGGAATTTTCTTTGACTATCACCTTCCTAGTCTTTTGAGGCAAAATAGTAGAGGGTAAAGACAATTATAGGGGACAAGAGAAGTGAAATAGAGTCTGGGTATCTTTTGACAACCCCCTCAGAGATTTACATAAAAAGCAACCTTAAGAGTGAGCCTCACGGCAGCTTAAAAAAGTTAAATTTGTTGTTTACCCCTAACTTTGGATTTCTGAATACAGAGTAAAACAACCTTCATATAAATGACATTTGCTTTTTAACCACTTACTTAATTTTTAACAACTTGCTTAATTATAAATGAGATTGAAATTTGTAATTCCTTGATCTGGGAAGCAAAGCCATCATTTACCAACTGCAGTAATGGTGGTTTATGATGCCAAAGGGAAGAGAATGCTTATTGGTTCTTGGGCCACTCCAGACGGTGCTGATGTCTTTCTCCAGTCTCTGTTCAGGGATCACTCCTGATGGTACTGTGGGCAATATGGGGTTCCAGGGATCAAATTCCATATGCTGCATACAAAGATAGTGCCTTACTCACTGTACTATGCTCTGGCACTTATTATTATTTTTTTCATGAGTCACCATGAGATAGACCATTGCAAAGCTGTTCATGACTGAGTTTCAGTCATACAGTGTTCTAACACCCATCCCTCCTCCAATCCACATGTCCAGCACCAATGTTCCCAGTTTCCCTTCCCCTCCTCTATCTCCCCCACAACCTGCCTTAATGACAGGCACTTTTCCTTACTCTCTCTCTCTCTCTCTTCACACACGCATTTATTTATTAACCTAATATTCAATTAGGTTGTTGAAGCTAAGTAATATACTTAGTGTCCTGAAGTTTTCTCTATAAAATTTCAGGAATTTATCAATTTGGATAGACTTGCTGCTAAAATGAATAGATAAAATGGATATATACAACATAATTATATTTTTCATTCAGATCCTGCACAAGATACTTTTAGGCAAGCAGGAGGGCTCTGCTCTGTGCAGGAAATCCACAAGCTTGTCTGCTGGGGGCTCTGCTGGCTTCAATGACACAGAATAAAGGAATTCTTGTCAAAGGTTTTTGTGATCAAGCTTCCAAGTGAATATTTCTAGTTATTTACTTTTCTTATACTATTGACTAGAATTTAGTCATGTAGTCAGAAGTGCACTTGAGTCTGGGAAATATGATTTTGTTGTGTGTTCTGGAGAAAATCTGATCTTCTCTACCACATTGCTTCTCTTTTGTCACTAAATTGAATAAAATGTGTATTATACCACCTTGAGTTATACAATTACAAAGCTGTTTATGATTGGGTTCAGTCATAGTGTTCCAGCACCCATCCCTCCACCAGTGAGTGCACATTTCCCGCCACCAATGTCCCCAGATTTCCTGCCCCTTCCCCAGCCTGCCTCTATGTCAGACACCCTCCTCCCCCTTCTCTTACATATTGTAGCATTCAATACGTACATTTAGGGGGCTGCCATGTATATCTCTTGGCCTACATTCCATGCTCAGTTTTTGGCCACTAATTTAAAAAGAAGAACAGGACACAATCTGCAGCCATGAAATAGCAAATGATAGTTGAAATGTTATTTATTACATACTTGGCATTCAAGCTCCATCTACTTTCAAAGCCTGTGCTAGCAAAAATGATACAGACGTTATAGGATGCTGGTGCTTAAAATTTTGGAGTAAGACATTGGTAATGCTGGGATGACACTTTAAATTAAGACAGAAATTTTATTTTAATTGTTTCTTGTGGAGTCTCTTCTTTCAGCATACTATGACACAGGTTAGAATTCAGTTAAATACATGACAAAGAAATGAATTCTATTTAAAAACAGATCATTTATGAAAGAAAGGTATAATAGATATGGACTGTCTTAAATAGCTTTCTAAACTGACATCACGGCTACACAAAAGAAGGCAGCTAAAGTCACTTAATGCTAAATTTTTAAAAATTATCAAAGATATGTTTTATTCTTTCTAAGAAAGCTTTACCTGACAATTCTCCCTTTCAAATTAATTAACAAACCTCAAGTGGATGTGTTAAAATGAAGGTACATTATTCAGTGTTTTCAGGTAATAACCATCTTCTTTATCACTCACCATATCAATAATAATGAAAGGACCCTCCAAAGACACACTTATTAGTAGATAAATGAGGTAATAAGAATTTCTTTTACTTTAGCATGGCAGCTACATACTGGATTTATCTCCCCCAGTATGGGTCATCACTAATGTCCTAAGGATTTCTAGCAAGGACTTTCGCTATCATTAACAAGTTTTTATTAGCAACTGAAGTGTGAAAAATGTGACAACAAAGTTTATGCCCAAGTCTACATAGCTCTGCCATCACTCATCTTTATCCAAGCCACTTTCCAGAAACTTCATTGTGTTTTTCAAATTCTGAGACTGTAACCATGGAAGTTTGATTCTACCTACCACATAATGGGATCTATCAATTAAGAGACAAGATGCCAGGCAGAGTAAGAGCTTTATTAATAAGAAGCTAGCAGTTGGAAGAGGGTGGGCTCAAGTTCGAAAAGCCACCTTGTCTGGATGGTCACCAGAATTGTTTACAGAGGAAAAGAAACTGGAAGCATTTTTTTTAAAGGGCAGATTGCAGACTGTTGAGCACTATGATGGTTGAAAAATTCCCCTACGGATGTGTCCTCAAGAACTGCAGATTGAACCTTCACTCTGTTATAGGTTTTCTTGTTATAGGTTTTTCAGGGTAGCACTAGGTAAAAGAAATATATTTTACATTCTCAATAACCCCTGTCCAGAAGAATTTTATTGACTTTTAACTTTGAATTCAACACTTAATCTCTTTAGGTTTGGTTTTAAAGGTGTCACAGTCTATTTTCTAAGCCAGATTCACTATGTTTGTGCTTTTAATCACTTTGGGGGCATCTTAATTTTTTGGTTAAAAATTCTGGGTTTTTTCTTCTTTAAGTGAAGTAAAACAATTTTATTGACAATATATGAATGAAGAGAGAAGAGAGAAACCTAAGTAAAAGAAAGAGCTGTACACTCAGTGGTGAAGTGGTGGGTGGTGAGTAGTGGATGCGTGGTGACCTAGACTGGAGTGAATTTGAGTGAATTAATGAGGATCTGGGTTTGGTTCCTTTAACTATTTCTATCATGGGAAAGTGTTTTTCAAGTGACTAAATTAAAACTTGAAAAAAGTGCTTTTGGATTTTGGTGTAAAAATGATCTGTCATTCAGTGTGGTATTGGTATAGAGACAGACCCGTAGACCTATGGAATAGAACTGAATATCCTGAAACACACTCTGAAATATACAACCATGTAATCTTTGATAAAGGAGCAAAAAATATTAAGTGGAGCAAACAAAGCCTCTTCAGCAAATGGTGCTGGGAAAACTGGGCAGCTACGTGTAAAAAAATGAACTTAGACCTCCTTCTAACGCCATGCACAAAAGTCAGATCAAAATGGATTATAGATCTCAACACCGGACATGAATCTATAAGGTACATCGAAGAAAACATAGGAAAAACGTTCTATGACTTCAAAACTAAAAGCATCTTCAAAGAGGAAACACCACTGACCAAGCAAATGGAAGCAAAGATAAACAAATGGGATTATATAAAATTAAAAAGCTTCTGCACCTCAAAAGAAATGGTGACCAAGATACAAAGACAATTCACAGAGTGGGAAAAATATTCACCCAATACCCATCTGACAAGGGGTTAATATGCAGGATATATCAGACACTGGTAGCACTCCACAAGAAAAAAACAGCCAACCCCATCAAAAAGTGGGGAGAAGAAATGAACAGAAACTTCCGAAAAGAAGTTTGAATGGCCAAGAGACATATGAAAAAGAGCTCTTCATCATTAATCATCAGGGAGATGCAAATCAAAACAACAATGTGGTACCATCTCACACCACAAAGACTGGCACACATCCAAAACAGCAAGAATAATCGGTGCTGGCATGGATGTGCGGAAAGCGACTCTCATCCACTGTTGGTGGGAGTGCCAATTGGTCTAGCCCTTTTTGGAAAACAATATGGACATTCCTCCATAAACTAGGTATTGAACTCCCATTTGATCCAGCAATACCACTTCTGGGAATATACTCTAGAGTCCCAAAAACACATGGCAGAAATTCTATCTGTACTTCGTTATTCATCGCAGTGCTATTCACAATAGCTAGACTCTGGAAACAAGCTATGTGCCTGAGATCAGAGGACTGGCTAAAGAAACTGTGGTACATCTACACTATGGAATACTATACTATGCAGCTGACAGAGAAGACAAAATTAAGAAATTTACCTGCAAATGAATGGACATGGAAACTATCATGCTGAGTGAAATTAGTCAGAAGGAAAAGGACAGATATAGAATGACTGCATTCATTAATGGGATATAAATAGATACCAGTGTTTTACTAAGTTGGGAAATGGTAATATCAGACTGAACTCACCATTGAATATACACAAAGAGATTTAAATGATAAACTCTAAATATCTGCAGGGCTAGCCACAATGTGTAAAAGAAGAGGGAGAGAGATGCAGAGACAGAGAGAGAGAGAGACAGAGAGAAACAGGGAATACGGGTACCTGCTATTGAGGCAGCCTGGGGGTGGGCAGGAGTGGGTGTGGATACATTGGTGGTGGGACTGGGGCACTGGTGGAGGGATGGGTGCTGGAATACTGTATTACCAAGAACCAATTATGAGCACCTTTGTAATTGTATGTCTAACAGTGGTATCATAAAAAATTTTAAAAAAATGATCTGTCACTGAATTTAATCAATAAAAAAGAATTGTTATTTTAGCTTTCCATAGCAGTTTGTTCTTCTGACATTGTGCTTGGTATCTTTGCTCAGAAATCACTGTTAGAAACCCTGGACTTCCTTGTCTTTGACTGCTCACTTTCTGACTCTTGGGTGAGCCACAGAAGATGCCATCGCCTCTCCCAGAAACTTTCCAGATGTGACCTCTTATTCTTGTAAATATTAATTTAAACTCATTTGCTAGTGATTGGTCTAATATCTACCTCACCTGTTACACTTAAAGTGCTTGTTGCCCTGCATTGTTTCATCTTTCAATTTGACTTCCAGGATCCAGTCATTGAGTTCAGTCACAGAGTCTATGATGTGATAGTGATGGTTGTAGTAATGCAAATATATGTTCAATTTACTGAAGCAAAAGCAGTTGTTACAGACCCAAAGGCTCTCTAAAAATAGAAATTTACAAAAGGCAAAGCTCTATTTTTTTCCAGATAAATTCACTGAAGAAAGGGGTTTCTGGAAGTATGGGGACATTTGTGCAGGTAGAACTAGGGAGGCAGCCTGGGACAAAGTCATAACTGGCTCCATGAAGAGAACATAATCAGAGACTTTCAGTCCCATGCATGGGATTTGAAAGTGTGTGCTCAATCCTGAAACTTTCTTGTTCATTGTTATGAAACCTTGTGCATCAAGAGGCTGCGCGCAGCCTGATGATCTGTACATCTCTAGTTGCCAAAGATTGGTACAAAAGACTACAGACATTGTGTGTCTATTGGAGATCAATATTAGATGGCCTCAGGTGACTAAGCAGCCATTACCATTGTGATATATATCCTGAAGATCTGAAAGCAAATAGTTTATGCTGTCACTGGCTCTATGGATTCTTCAACGTCTTGCCAGGAGGTTTGTAGTAGAAGAGCCCTATTACATTGCCAACAAGATTTTATAGATTGGTGCAAGTCCACTGAGGAATTTATATACTTGTTTTGTTTTTTGTTGCTTTTTTTCAGTCACACCCAGCTATAGTTAGGGTTTACAGCTGGTTCATCACTCAGGGATCGTACTGTCAGAGTTCAGGGGAACGTATTAGGTATGGGGGATCAAACCAAGGTCAGTTGTATACAAGACAAGTGCCCTTCCTTCCTTCCTTCCTTCCTTCCTTCCTTCCTTCCTTCCTTCCTTCCTTCCTTCCTTCCTTCCTTCCTTCCTTCCTTCCTTCCTTCCTCCCTCCCTCCCTCCCTCCCTCCCTCCCTCCTTCCCTCCCTCCCTCCCTCCCTCCTCCTTCCTTCCTTCCTTCCTTCCTTCCTTCCTTCCCTTTTTCTTTCTTTCCCAGTTTTTGGGCCACACTTGATGGTACTCAGGGCTTATACCTGGCTCTGCACTTAAGGGTCACTCTTAGACTCTTAAAGGCCTCAAAGGATCATAATGGTATGCCAGTGATCAAACCTGGGTCTGCTGTGTGCAGGGCAAGGGTATATGTGCTATACGTCACTCCAGTTCCTGCTCCGATTTGGATATTTCTGATAGCCCAAGGGGACATGTCATTGTTCTTACTTTAAAAAAAATTATTGGGGCAGGTTGGGCCACACCTGACAGTGCTAAGGGCTTATTCCTCAGTATGAGCTCAGGATCACTCTTAATGGTTTTAGGGTTAGGGTACCATATGTGGTCCAGGCCAGGATTGGTGGACTGCAAGACAAATGTCCTAAACCCTGTACTATCTTTCTAGCCCAATTCTTGTTCAGTCTTGGAGCTGTATTTGAAATTATACAGTTAAAAGAAAATCAAGAGCACTAGGTTATGGAAATTTGCTTAGTAAATCTATTAGTAAATCTAATTACATTTCAAAGTTCAGGTTATACTTACTGGGTTTTAGGAAAAGAGTTTATTCTCACTGCAGAATAAAAACTATGTCTGCTTAGAGAGGATAGGAAAATTCTAACCATACCTTGAAAAAGAAGTATTGGTTGGTTCTACATTGGTTTTTTAAAGAATAACTCCACAGGAAGGAGATAGTGGTAGTGGGATAGGTGTGGAATATTGAATGGCTATAACAAGTCATCATGAAAAACTTTGTAAACCACAATGTTTAAATAAACATTTGTGAAGGGAAAAAAAGAATAATTCCATGCTCTAAACTCGCCCCCCCCAAATTTACCTAAAAGATTTGACTCACAGCTGCGCCAGCAAAACCAGAAGAGACACTCCAAACCCAACCACTCCAGATCCACAGCTGCGCTGCTTGGCCCCACGTGGAGCAACCAATGGAGTTTCAGAGGACTGTAAATGGCTCAGCCAGCCCCTAGCCCAATCCAAAAAGCTCCTCTGGTTCGCTCACATGTGCTGGTGGGGGGGGCACGCTGGCTGAACTTGGAGTGGGGATTTGGGCTCCTCCTCCCATTCCTCCACCTCCATGTTGGCGGGTGTGGCTGTGAGCATTCAACCACCACAGCCAGCAACACTGGAAGAGAGAGACACTCCAGACCCACAGCTGTGCCAGTGTGTGGCCACTCTGTGACCACACAACAGTCTTAGATAATACTGGAAGTTAGGTGCAGGTCCTTTCCAGGATCTTTCACATTTATACACTGTATACAGTTCTAAACAGGTTCTAGCCGTGGCCTGTCATTCCAGTGAGCCTAGCAAGAAGCCAGAGGAACCCCCACACTATCAGTTCAGTCATTCTCAACATCTAGACTCCACAGCTCCTCAGAGCTCCACCCAAGGGAAAAGCTGATCTTTCCCCATTAAGGTTCATCAGTAAATGCTAGAGATGAGAGCCTACTACTGAGAGTGTACCACCTACATGGCAGAGCCTGGCAAGCTACCCATATTGTATTTGATATGCCAAAACCAGTAACAATTATAGACCTATTCCCATGACCTGAAGGGATGGGCTGAGGTCTTCCTCATGTTCCTGGAGTGTGCAGATGCCCTTGGGCTACACTTGCTGCTGAAAGGACATATGGAGATGTCACTGGTACCCACTGGACCAAATTGATGAACAACGAAGTGACAAGTGATACAAGTGAAAAGATTTGAAACACTCCCATCAGTAGTAGTTGCTAAATATTGATTAGAAAGTAACATATATCTAATATAGGGACAAAAATCGATATCTAATATAGAGACAAAAATCGATACCTTTTTTTTCTGGTTGTTTCCAAGTTCTACACACAACTCATGCAGAAAAAATTATATAAGATCTGTTTCAAATATCATTTTAGCACATTGTATACAAAATATGCAGTATTATGTGAATCTGAGTGCTTCTCTAAAAAATATGATTAACTTAATGTACTGTATTGCTATATGACATCTTAGGCGTTTGAATTTTTTCAGGAAAACAATGCTATTCTCCTCAATGTTTTCATTATTATGTGCTATTATGAAAATTTTGAAGCACATGAAAAGTAAGGCAGATAGTATTCTCTCTCTCTTGGCATAAGCTCCAATATGAAATAAAAACTTGACTATCACTTCCATTGCTACACGAAAAAAAACTGGACAAAACAACAAAAGAATACATTTCCTTGGGTAGCAGAGAACTGGGTAACACAGCCAAGTGCCCAGCTGAAATCTGGAGAGAGTAGACCTCCAGAGTAACATTGACAGAATCTGCATACCTGGAGCCAAAGCTGCTGGAGGCATAAATTGGTAGGAACACTCAAATGGTAATTTCGATTAATTGCTGGAGGCTTAGTGTGTACTAACTAGAGAGTGAGAAAATCCTGGGGGTCTGACAGAGAGAGGATGATAGCAACCACAGTGAAATAAGCCTGAAGTGCTCTCCACAATAAAAGACTTCTCTCTAGAGTAAAGACTGCAAGTCTTTATTTCTGGGATATTTCAGTGGACAGAAAAAAGAAGTACAAAAAATATGATTTTTTTAAAAGATGAAACAAAATGTGAGTTTTTTAGTATGTCTAATCTAAGCATAGTATGACATAAATTTAAACTTTTTTGTGTCTTATGTCTGAATCTTTCATCACTTGCTAGAAATGATTTTTCCCCTAACAACATGCTGAAAAGTAAGTAAATATTTTTCAATGTTACCATTAAGTGAAATTTAAGATTTCCTTAGCATTGTATGATCTTAGAGAATATTTTACTAAGCATATGTGCAGTCAGATAGCTAAATTTCATCACAGAGTGTAGTTCTGTTAAGGTAACAATGGTTAGGAGGGTAAAGTATTAGGGTGCTCCTCTTCTAGCTCCCTTTTACTCCCCAGTCCTCTACACATGACCTCCATCATGTTCATGGTCTCCACCATGTTCCATAGAAATCCTAGATGAATGGAGCAGGTGAGGAGATGTGACTTTGGCAATTCCAAGGCATATTCCTTGACTGAGGGAAAGAAGGCAATGGCAACCATGGGAAAGAACAGATCCTAGCATGGTTCTCTTGGGAACCTTCTGTGACAGGATTCACCCACTGGAATTAGAGGATTAACATCTGGTTAGACGCCCCCAAAAATACATGTGAATCCAGGGAAGAGCTGCAAATCATACTAGTTGAACCTGAACTTGAACCTAAGATGTATAAAAATAACGGATTGAAGAACAGTGTCATGGCTTCCTTCCTAGATTCCCCTTGCTCTGGCACACCTTCCCTTGAGTTCTGGAAGGGATCTTCCATCTATAACAAATCTTCCACTGAAACAATTTCTCTACCAGCTTGATTATCAAACAACTGACAACAAATAATTAACTTGTAAAAGTTAGTTAAAATAGACAAACAGAATCTGAGGTGATAAAATAGATGTACAAAGGTAACATTTATTTGTAGATAAATGGTTTTTCAACATTGGTTCTCAGAATTAGTTTTTCCACTCAGTTATTAGCTGTGCTAAACTGCTAACTGAAGTTTTGTACCTAAGGAACAGAGCCTGCTCTGTATATGCCTTGGTAACATATAGTCCAGAAGGAATGAAGAGGATTGAGAACCCTTAAATGGGTAGCGTTTAATTCAAGGAAAAGGAGGAAAAAAATGGGCAGAGGTTATGCTATTGCAAAGTTCTTTGAAATACACCAACTAGGTTGGAAAGAGGTCAGTGTTACACTAAGGGGATAGCTTCTAAATTAGAAAAATACCAATAGGATAATAAATTGTTCCTCACTCTCAATAATGAATATTTTTCTTTCTTTTTTGTTAATGAATTTATTTTTAATTGAAATGCCATAAGTTACCCAATTACAAAATTGTTCATGATTGGGTTTCAGAAATACGATGTTCAAACACCGCCTTTTCACCAGTGTAAACAATAATCAATTTTATTTCTTAATTCTAAAAGGTATATCCATAGTTATAAAAAGTAGTCTCTTTTCCTTGATTAGCTGCATGTAGAAGGTATTTATTCATGTCTATGATCAACTCTCCATCTCCTCTATGACTTTATCTTTTCAGATTTAGATATTTATATTTTATTTTTAAGTTTTTCAAATAATTGTTTTTTTGTTCTATTTTGTTTTTGCTTTTTGGGTCACACCTGGCAATGTTTAGGGGTTTCTCCTGGCTCTGTACTAAGGATTCACTTTTGGCCATGCTTGGGGACCAAGTGGTGATCAAATAGGATGGGCCACATGCAAGGCAAGCACCTTACCCAATGCATTATTGCTCTGGAACCTTCAAGTGACTGTTTTCGAAAATTTAAATACTATCCCTAGTTTAATGTTTATATGTTTTAATCATCATATCAGACTATTGTTAGTAGAAATTAAGGCAATTGTTTATTTTAGGAAATAAAAATTCATGCTTAACTTAAATATATAAACTTTTCTAATGTTTGATTAAAATTATTGTTCAAGCTCATTAATTTCTCATTTATCTGTGATTTTTTGTGTATAGTTTTTGTTTGTCTTTTAATACTGCTTAAACTTTTCGTTGACAACATATCTTTACAATATAGTCCAGTTCTTTTCATCCTCTTTATCATGCTTCTTCTGAGTCATGTTCATTTTTAATAGTTATGTATTCCTCTAAACCATTAAGTGTATCATTCTACAATCGGAATAATATTTACAGGATGGGGATATTATTTACATTTTTTTTTAGTTTTTAATTTTGTGGATTTTGTACCACATCCAGCAGTGCTCAGAGTTTACTCCTGACTGGAATAACTCTTGGTGGTGTGCAGGTGACCATATGAAGGGTTGGAAATGAAACCCTGATCAGTTTTAAGCAAGCCAAAAAACACTTTTCCTGTACTGTTTCCTTTTCCCTTATTTTATAATAAACTTGTTACTGAGTTAAACTTTTGCAGCACTAAGATATTAGATCTTGGCTTAGAAGCATTATCCATGAGGTCCATTTTGGTGGGTGGTTGCTAATGGCAATCTTAAATAATTTACTTTGAAATATACCTAAAATAGTGTTTTTTTTCTAAAAAAAAATCATGATAGGTAACATGTAACTCATCCTGTTACCATAAATAGTGAAAATTTAGTTGGGTATAAAAATTCTATAATTAACATTCATTTTCCCTTAGAATATTTGATCTACCATTGCCCTTGCAGAAATTATCATTTAACATCTTTTTTGAAAATCACCTCTTTAAACACACAGAAAATATTCTTAATTGCCAAGGAGATTACCAACATCATTACTCCCTTGACAGTTATAACACAGCCCAGCGCAGTGGTACCACCCAGTTCTTGAATTATTTATTGCCTTAGAACTTGAAATTATATTACCATTATTGAAATCTTTTAAATACTGATAAAACTATTTTGGGAGCAGTTTTGATGTTTCATAAAAAAGACTAGCATATCTAGTATATATGATAGATTGCTGCTCTTCATCTTCTCTTTTGACAAAGCATTGTATTTAAATTTTATTTACTTATTTGTTTGGGTCTCCCAAGCAAACAGTGATGCTTGACACACCGGTGATGCTCTCCAAGTCTGATTTAAGTCACACTTGGTGATGCTCAGGGGATCCTGTGGTACCAGGGATTGAACTGGGTTTATCTGTATGCCAGGCTGGTACCTTAACCTATGTACTATTATTTTGGTCTGCACAGCCATTGTAGTCTGTTTTAAAAAATATAATAATTAAAATGGCAAGATAGATGATAGGTTAAAGGGCTGAGTGCTTTGCTTAAGGCATACTAGATTTTGATTCCTAGAACTGCAGAATTTCATTCCCACAATTCTGAGAATTGTCGAGCGTGTCTCTGAATACAAACTAAGGAGTATTCCCTAGGCACTGATGATTGTGCTCCCCAAAACCAAAATAATAATAACAAACCAAAAATATCTTACTGGAATGCATAACTGGATAGTTCAGGAACTACTTTCCCCACAACCAATAATGCCTATGAAAGTGCATTTTTTAGTATTCATTGATGATTGATCTAATATTATTTGCTGACTGAATTGGATTCATATGTATATCCAACCTTCAGTCACTTTACTACCTTTTGAAATGTATCTTATTTATTCCTATTCTATTGTTGTTGTTGTTATTATTGTGAGTACGATTAGTTACATACATTATGTTGTGGATTTTGAACCATTGTGATGCTTGTGAGGGAACTCTACATTTTGTTGCAGTTTATACTTGGTTTTGATGTTTTTGTACATATTCACTGGTAATCAATGGTTTGTTGATGACATTTTACTTTAAATATAAGATATTCTTTCTTGTTTAAGAATGAGATTGTTACATTTTCAATGTCAGGTTGAAAATAATTCAGTATGCTTTTCATTCTCTATATCTGTTTGTAATTATTTAATATCTTCAATATTTTAGTGAAAAAATACCTCTGCTCTTATTGCTCCTTATTAAATTTCTTACTTATGCTTACGTTTTGGACCTCTTCACTGTAATTATATGATATTATCTAACTTTATTAAGTTGTTGTTTCATAAAAAGAATATCATGCTCAGTCTGTTATTACTGCCTACAGATATGTATCTTTGCATTTGCTCTCTGAAGACTTGTCATTTTTGGGGGGGATAAAATAACAGAATTGACAAGATGGACTTAATGAATATACACAGAAGTTCCTATTACAAAATAGGCAAATTCATACTATTCTCAAGTGAAAATGAGACACTATCAAGATAGATCATATGTTGAGACACAAAAGATGTCTTAATACATTTGAATTTGAAATATTAAATATATTTTACCAAAGAATACAGCAAAAAAATCTCAGAAATATATAGATTGAAGAACATATTTCCTTGTAAATTTTGTATTAAAAAAGAATAACAAGGTAAAATGGAAAATTCCTTGAAGAACAATTAAAGCAAAGAGACAAGGTATCATAACCTATGGATGATGCAAAAGCAGTAGTAAGGGGAGGTGTACATACAGGCCCATTTCAATATGGAAAAACTCTCAACAAACAATCTAATTTCACACCAGATGTAGACTAAGAGAAAACTAAGTAGCACATTTCAGGGAAATAACAAAAGGAGCTGTAAAAAAGATGAAATAGAAACAAAAGATGATTAGAAAAAGAAAAAGAAAACTAAAGTCTGGTTTTTTGAAAGGATTAATAAAATTGAAAACCTCCCTGGCTAGGCTCAAAAGAACAAAAAAAGAGACAAACTTAATTAAATTAATCACAAATAAAAAAGGGATAATAATAACCAACATTGTAGAATACAAAGGATCACACAAACATACACACAAATCTACTGTAATAATAAATATGAAAACAGATCTGATATCCTAGAACAAATATGTTTATTTTTTGGATCACATAACAATTCAATTATGAATTAGGAAGGGATAGGTAGCTTGAACAGACCAGCTGCAGTACAAAAAGCAGTACAATAATCATAATTGATCCTATCAAAAGCCAAGAACCATATGGCTCTATCAGTGAATTCTACAAAACTTTTTAAACTCTTACACAAAAGTGAAAAGGGAAGACACATTCTTTCACATTTGAGGAGACCAATATTATATGATCCACAAACCAGAGATGACAGCATGTGAGAGAGAGAGAGAGAAAAAAGAGAGACAGAGAGAAAGAGAGTGAGAGAGAGAGAGTTAGTATAAATGCTGGAACCCTCAACAAAATCTTGGCAACTAAAATTTGAAAATTTGGAAACTTTTGGGATGGTGACACTTTAAATTTTCACTGCTTTGGTTTCATGAGTGTGTATGTTTGTCTAAGGGAATTACCTATTCTAAAATTGTGCTGCTTATTTTATTTGGATTATGTCCCTAAAATTGTGCAGCTTATTTTATTTAGATTTTATTTGGAAAAGTATTTTTCAATTATAAATGTATTTTTAAAGCCTTCTTTGAGTCTTTTTTTTGATATAAAAAAACATTGCGGATTTTAAAATTTTTCCTTTAGAATATTTTTCTTATTATTTTAATTAATCTAATTGAATGTTCTTTTCTTCCAAATTTCTTATCAATCTGTAATCAAATGTTCTTTCCCTCATAGTTTTTATCAATCTGCATGTATTTGAGTAAGCATCATAGTTTAGAAACTTTTTTATTCTACTTGTGCTGCTATGATATATTATTCTGATATTGTATTTAGTATCAGAAAGAAAATATTAAATAATATTTATTTAGGAAATAAAATACTAGGTATTTATTTTTTATTTTTATACCATTTGCTGTCTGACTTACAGTTTGTACCATATTCTGTTAAATTGTAGATTCCTGAGTATTGTATTAATTAATTAATGCATATTATATTAATTACCCACTGAGGAAAAGCATATGAGGAATTTTTGAAAAATCTGAGAATGTGTTTTCTTCTCATGTGTAAAAAACCTTTGGGAAAGGAAGAGGAAAATATGTTAGGAGCCAGGGAGATAGCTCATCGAGTTAAAAAGTGCCCTTTGCATGTGTGAGTCTCAGGTTTGGTTTCCTGCATAACGTAGTGCCCTGAGCATCAAGCAATGCATTATCTCCAGGCACAAACTTGGAAATAGTTACTGAGAACTGCTCTATCTGTCCCACACACAAACAAACACACAATATCTACTGTTTTAAGTGCTTTGAAAGTCATTACTTTATTTAACTTTTAAATCTCAATCTTATGCATAAATTTCTCTAATTTAATATAAAACTTTTATTGCTTGAAAGAAAATATTTAGATATCTACTATAATAGATCTCATATAGGGCATAGATCTTACAGATCAACCTATAGATTTCTATGCATTTATAAAATATATATAAAGAACAAGAAACATGATTGGAACTTTGGTTTTGTGTTCCAAAGCTCCTACTCTCTCCTTTAAATACTACATTAATTCCCTACCCCCCATGACAGATTCTTGCCTTACTAAGCACTAGGCATTGATGTCTTCATTCTACTAATTCAGTAGCAACCACTTTCTGGCTGCAAAATTAGTTTTTAAAATACCCTGAAAAGGGGGAGAAAATATCTTGAAAAAATAAAATTGGTATGGTCGAGGAGGTAAATGCTACAGAAAAGGAAGAATAGGAATATGTTTTCTATGGTTCATTTATAAATGTATGTTGTAAATTTGATATGTATAAAAATAACTTATCATCATGGCAAATTAAATGTAAAATCCGTTTTGCCATTAAGGTAACATCAATAGGCTCCTATGATTTGGATATGGATAACTGGGGTAATGTCCTTCACTCTTGTCTATAAATTTATTTCTGAACTAAGCGTATGATACTCATAAAAATTCTTTTTTAAGTATTGGGGGCCATAGTGATAGTACAGTAGGGAGAGCATTTGCTTTGCATATGGCCAACCAGGGTTTGATCCCCAGCATCCCATATGGTTCCCCAAGCACTGCCAGGAGTAATTCCTGAGTACAGAGCCAGGAGTAACCCCTGAGCATTGCCGGGTGTGATCCAAAAAGCAAAAAATATTAAAAAAAAAACAAAATATGTATAAAACTTTCATTCTAATGGATGTTATTCACTACTTTTTAAAGATTGAATTTATTTTAAAAATAACACAATTAGTTATATTTTCACAGAATGTACAGATTTTTATCAGTTTTTATATCTGTAGTAGTCAGGATCTATGGTGGTATTATAGAAGATTGTAGATGGTTGAGGGGTTGGGGAGGGTTATTTTTGCCAGTGTATACTTCAAACTCCAGAAGACAGCAACCAAAGTTCATATTTATTTTATTTCTGAAACATCTTTCCTTCTAAAAGCTTTTAATTTATTAGAATATAAAAATTTTGAAAACAAAAATACATATTTTTCTCAATTACACTTCTCAACTTGCACTAGTGTCTTGTTCTGAGTATGTGGCACCCTCTAAAATGCCTATGTATGTCTTTGACAGTCCAGTTCTCCATTTTTAAAAACCTCTCTCATCTATATCCTTTATTCATAGCACTTTGGTAACCTTTAGAACTTGAGAATCATAGTCTCAACAATCCTCTTAAGATAATACCACATGACCTCACTATACCTTGTCATGTCACTCTTATTACTCATTGCACTCAATTATATTTTTGACTACTCTTTTCGGTTGTGTGCTATACAGATTGTTCAATCTATTGTTTTGCTCAGAATAGGTAGCTGTTCACTAGATGATATGAAATCTGATTAAAGTTCTGTTCAATAATTATGTGTTCATTAAAGCTTCATTTACCAGTGAATTTACTAATTTTACTAACTTTTTAAACATTGTAACTTTGTTTTTGTTATGGCAACATTGTTTATATGTTTAAAAATAGGGGATCACATCCTTTTAAGTGCATGTTACCACACCACACTGTATTCTGTGTGAATACAGTGTATTCTGTATTCTGTATCATCAGAACACAATAACCCCACCCCTCTCCACTAGCAGAATCTATTGGCTCCATCCTTTCCTTCCTCCCCTCTGGTAACTGCAGTTGGACTCTTATGGTCCTAGGGTTTATTTCCTGTGTTCCATGGCTTTCTTTCATTTATGTTCATCTGTGAACTGCATTATGTTCACAAATGCAGTTTGTGATTTATACATAGCCAGAGCGTGAGGTGAAGTAAGAACATGAGTGAACTTTCTCATTTGTTCATAATCCATGAAAACAAAAAATATGTAAAATGTTTAATACATTTGGGACAATGTGATTATTTGGTATACTGGTTCATGAATGTATGGTTCTGGTCTAATGAGATTAGTCTGAATATCACTTTGAAAACAGTGTTAATAGGTAATATAGGTTTTATCTAAGAACTCTTCCCGAACACAGTCAAGTGTGCCCCTAAACCAAAAACAGAAAAGAGAAAATGAACTCTCACAAAGGATTTTTTAAAACTATACATTGTTTTATGAGAATGTGAATATTTATATGACAGGGTAAAATTTTACCAAGTATACCACCAAAGGGCCAGTATCAATCTATCACAGCCCATTGGGTGTGATAACCAATGTGATAGCCCTTTGGTTAATTGCTTTAATCTTCTCCTTCTCCCCCCTCCACCCCACATAGCATCAGTTATGTGTTCAAGCCTAAAACTTTCTTTTTACTGGACATTGACCAAAAAAACCATTTTTTTACATAAGGATACCAGTTGCATCTGTCTGCATGCATACTTAAAATTATATTTCCAATGAAATCACTTTCTTAACACTTTGATAGTTAAATGATAAATGTGTTTTTAAAATTATGCTTATAGACTTAGAAAACTGGAATTATGAGAAATTTTGTAAATCCTGACAAGCTACCCGTGTCGTATTTGATATGCCAAATACCAGTAACAATTATAGACCTCATTCCCATGACCTGAGGGAATGGTTTGAGGCTCTTTATGTTCCTGGAGCAAGCAGATGCCCTTTGGCTCTACTAGCATGAGACAGGACATATGGAGATGTTACTGGGGCCCGCTCGAGCAAATCGATGATGAACGGGAAGACAGTGATACAGTGATTAATCTTATTGTGGACATGATCATTTTACAATGAGATTTTGTATATCTACTGCTAAAGGTATTAATTTGCCCCAAATCATTGCATCAAACCTGAGGCTAGACTAGATCACTGTAACATTTCATGTTCTGAAGGACACTCAGTTTTCCCAGGCCTGCCCTCTTTGGACTAATTATTGTATTGCTATCTCTAGTGCTATAAATTAATTTTAACATTATTTTCAAAAGCCATCAGGTCTTCCAAAATTCTCACCAAAGATCTATAGTTTGTATTTTCCATTTTCCTCCTCATTCATTTCATTGAAAGGACTCTTGGTTGGGGTCATACAGTGTAGGGTATTTATTTAGGATTTTTTCCCCCAGCACACAGAATTCACTGTAGAAGAGGGGAAAAGTTCCACAAGCAGTGCAGGTCAGCACCAATAAGACAACTGTCACCTGTGCCATGAGCAGAGGGACTTAGGAATCAAGAAGCCACCTCTGCCTTGAACAGGTTGTTGTTAAGTTAGAAAACTGGCGGACAGAGCAGTAACCTGTCGCTGCGACTGTGACTCCAAAATTCTTCTGCTTCTGTCACGATAAGGTGACCCCCAAGTGTATGCCCTACACCCTTCTCTCTCCATGCAACTCTGACCTCACGTATAACCACAGTAACCTTAACTGCACACAGACGCTCTTTTCCCTGAGGGAGTGGGGAGGGAGGGTCTGATGGGTTTATCAGTCTTTAGCATCCAGCACACTGGTTTTAATATTTATTGTATGATTGTGGAAAAATTTTACTTCTTTATGGCCCAAATAATAATATAATAGGACAAAAGCAGTTTCTTGTAAAGAAATGCAAAATGCCAGTTATTTAGTATAATTTCCCATGCCATTTGTATTCTCTAGTTATTCCTACTTCTGTTTAGCCCATGTGGTGTGCTAGTGGGATGAAATACAACTATCTTACGAGAATATCACCCTTTTTATCCCATCCCTGCCCATGAAAATAGTACAAAAGGGAATGGGGAATATGATATCTTTAGCTTGGACTTATTTCCATGACTAAGTTTAGAAAAGTGTTTTAATGAGTCTTCTTGTTAGCAGGCTATAACTTAATGCCATTTGGCTCTCCCTGAAGACACTCTAAAATTATTCCCTGATCTTGAGACTTATTTTACTTTAAAGTAAGCTGGCATTCTTGGAGTATTCAGCTGGTTCATTAATTCACTGGTGAGGAATAAGTGACCTTAGAAAACTTTCTGCAATCCTTTGGCAAAATCTTGGTTATTTAAGCATATTTAAAAACCATGCCCAGTATGTAATTTGCCGGCCTGGGAAAACTGACCCTCCATCTGAACACATTCTGTTTCAGTGATCTGGTCTGCTCTATGACCCGCATGATAGTTCACTATAAATTCTACCCTTTGTCTCAGCATCCTCTACCCTCTCCTCACAATCTTTGTCATAAGCTCCCTCTATTGCTCTATGTACAGAACTCTGTGAAATAGCATGTACAGTACATCCCTACATATGCTCCTTAGTGCTCTTGGATAATGTGTCATAGTTATTGTGGGTGAGAAAAATAATCACTGATTCGTTTTGTAGGGAAAACATGACACAAATTAATTTTCAGTATTGGCAGGTATTTGTACTTATACTTCCCTCTGCTTAGAATAATATTTTATGCCATTTGCAAATGAATTCAACATTATGATTTGTAAATATTGCTTATAAGGATTATTAAATTGTCTGTAAAATAACTATCTCAAATGTGACTGGACAGTGATAACCTGAATACTTTCTGATGGTGCTTAAGTCCTTGGGCAGTCTTTCTGGCCTTCCATTTCCCTACATACAAACTGTGTCTTTATTTTCAGTGCTCTAACATTCTATGAGTTGATGAATGCTTAACTGTCTAGTGATGTTGCATCTATGTTTCATTCATCTATCCCTAAATAAGGATATTACGCTTTGTAGGACTAAAAATAGCCTGGATAAACTACCTTTTCCTTTTCTCCTCCAGTACACCCCCTCACACCCTTCCACTTGTCTATTCTCTCTGATGCTATCGTTCCTTTTTCAAAAAAAATTATACTGAGACTCAAACCCAGTAAGGTGTGGCTTCATTCATGAAGTCTGAGTTTACCCTGAATTTATGGGTTGTCTTGACATAACAAGAGGTAGAGACTGCATAGTTAAGTAGTGAGAATGGCTATATTGTTTATAGACTTTAATTTTGTCTATTTGTTTTTCTGACCATACCCAGAGGTGCCTCGGGATTACTCCTGGCTTCCTACTCAGGGATCATTCTTGGTGTGGCATAGGATCACCTCTGGTGCAGGGAATTGAACTCTGGGTCAGCTGCGGGCAAGGCAAGAACCCCACCAGCTTTGTTATCGCTCTAGCTCAACTGGTTACTTTTCTTTAAAGGAAGTAAAAGAACATCCTTCATTAGAACAGTGTTAACAGGCAAAGTTTTCACTTGCTTCCTTAGCGGGGTTGCTCCTTGCGAGCAGTTACATATTCAAATGAATCTGTCAGGGACAAGAGTCTGGTGCTTGAGTTCCTGCTCGGCCTGATGACATTGATTTGTGAGCATAATGCTCGGCTGCGGGATGTGTGACAGATAAATTTTATCAAAATTAAGGCACAATTAAACATTTCATCTTCCTAATTACTGGCTGTAGATTCAGCCTGATGACCATGTGCTGTAAGAAATCAGCGACCATTACACATTTTAATGGAGCACAGCTGTCTTACAGCTTGGTAATATTTGCACAGTGCCACAGAACTGTAATTTATGATAAAAAAGAAAAATGTGTATTGGCGCTTTTTTGCCAAAATAGATTAAGGATTCATATACTTTAATGAGATTTGGACCTAGTCTTGGATTATCGTTATAAATGATTTATGTGCATGTTGGTGGACTCCTGTAGTTCATAGATGATTTGTGTTTTGGTCTACCAATATGTAATTCAATATTTATTCTTGAGCCAATGCCTATCACTTTCACCCCTTTCTCTTTCTTTCATGTTTTACATTTCTTTCCCTTCTCACAAAGAAAGACAGATGGGAAACAAGTGAAACAAAGCAAAAGGCGATGGCAGAAGGGCCTTGTGAAACCACTGAACTTCTTTAAAACTTATTGAGAACCAACATAGGGAAGGGTTAAGGGGCCCCTGGCTATAGGAGCAGAGACAGCTTATGGGACTCTTTTTTTTCCATTCTGGCCTTAGGTGCAGCCATGATAGCCCAACCTACTGGGACAGGGCAGCAGATTGCCACAGGACCCTGACGGACCCAGAACTGGTGTTTGGTCTTTAAGGAGAAGGAAGACAAGCAATTTAACCCCCTTCTTTATTTCTTCACTGTAAAATGGGGAGAAAGTCTCATCCCCCATTTTTACTGGGGTTCATCAAAGTACTGATGAGGGGGATTATCAATGATTTGTAATTATGAAACACAAGGTGGCATTGCTTTCTCTTATTACCACTACTGTAAGGCTTTCCAGGCTGTGAGTTTGGCACTACTTGCTGAAAGCTACTGTTGTTTTCCTTCTTGTTCACCATTCTTACGGAAAGCAGTTGAAATAGCTTTCAACAGATTGGTCACCAGGAAAATCATGAGTAGTCAACAAACACATGCATAGAAATGGTAAACTGTTCTTTATTAGCCAAAATGGAGAATAATTGCACATCATTATGCTTGGTAAATATTATATTTATAATTGAATTTTTCTCTGCAAGTGGATGCCATAATTCTCTACCTTCATTTATAAAAGATACATATCTCTTCAGAAATGTTTCTTTTCAGAAAGCATACTGTGGATGAGTGAAAACGTTGAGATACCAGAATCTACATGAATCTGCTCAATTTAGGTGCTAATTTTCCTACTGAAAACAGAGAACATGTCCTAATGAATTCCAAAGACATATATATGTATATATATATACATATATATATATACATACATACATATATGCAGGGAAAGAAGAGCTCATCTTTTGATCATCCCGGTCTTCTCCAGGCTTGATTTGTTTCGGCACTCATATGCTGGAACGCTTCACACTGTACCAGGTTGCATATGCTTGCACACTAATTCTCAATTGCCGTATGCAGTTTGTGACAACCATCTGCTTCGACCTCCCTTTGAGTTCTTTCTCCCACTCAGCCCAGCTGAAGTAAAAATATGGACAGAAACAACTTCAGCAGGGAAAGGAAAAAAGTTAATCAGAGAGCTAAAGTTATATTGCATATCTGCCTTTCACATGGATGTGCTCCTGCAACTTATGCTCCACTTATCAAATATTTCTGAAGTGCAAAGCCTGACACTTAGCAGAAAGCTGTAAAAAATGCCATGTTTCCACTGACAGTCTTGGCTGTGGAGGAAAGGTAATAATAAAATATGTACATCGAGTGCACATGTCAATGCTAGAGCCCACTATTACTGCTCCAGCAACCTAGACTTGGTATGTAGCACCTTGTCACATAGCAGAGGGTGAGGGAGGAGAGGAGGAAGGAAAAGAAGCAAGCTTATCTGAAAATGCCTGGAAAAAAATCAACAACATATTTCTGAGTTTAGCTGAAAAAGGATGTTATTTCCTCAAAATTATTGAGTTAGAATATATGAGAAAGAACATGAATAACTATGGAGCCGAGATCTCATATCACAGCACAAGTCATGAAAAAAGAAAATTAGGTTAAGGGCTCTTAGAATGTTAGAAGCAGATGTTTGTTTTTCATAGATTAAAAAGAATGCCTAAGTTATTAGGCATTCAAGAAACATGGTATCTAGTTCTTTTATATAATGATTCTGTGTCTAAACAAAGAATAAATAGAAAAATTATCATGGGTCCATGAATGACAGTCTTGGCTGTGGAGGAAAGGTAATAATAAAATATGTACATCGAGTGCACATGTCAATGCTAGAGCCCAGTATTACTACTCCAGCAACCTAGACTTGGTATGAAGAAAGCATGGTGTGGGACAACTATCAGAGAAGGGGAGGAAATAAGAGTGGGAGAGAAGAAGGCGAAAAGATATTCCGAGAGAAAATAGAAGAGCAATCTGTAGGAATTCTGCTAAACTAGTATTCAGAATACCACCATTATCATCTTCATCTTCCAAAAGTATTAATCTCTACAAAAAAAAACCAGAGAGAGAACATTAATTGACAGAAAAAGGAAAAAGAATGCCCTGGATATAACGCTGATGAATTTCAGATGGAAAGTCAACTATAAAGCCTGTTTAATCATTGCTAAAATGGGCAACATACAAGTTCATTGTGTTCTTTTGGAGTTTAAACCACCAGATTCTGTCTAAATATAATTGATCAATTCTAAAGCCATGCAAATACTGTTTGCTGTGTTGTACTTTAAACTTATGTGGTTTCTCAGAAGAATTTTAGGATAAATATTAAACTTGATTGTATAAATGGGATACACCACTTTCTATTTTCTAGAGAAATTATTTTAGTATTTTAAAATTCAATTATTTAATATTTTAAAATTCGATGGTAATTAATAACTCTAATAGTTATGAAGCACTGGCTTTGGAATAAAAATGATGGCTTAAAATCTAGGTAGAGTTCTTATTATTTAATGAGTTTGATTCTTAGTTTCTTCATTTATAAATAACTGGAAATGGATCTTATCTTGCTGTTAGAAAAGGGAAGAAAGTATAGTAAGCGATATCACATATAGTTTTGCACAAAAGAAACACTCTGTTAAGGTACTCTTAAGACTGTTGAAAGTCATGAGGGAAAAATCAAAAAAAGAAACCTTAAAAGCAAGGAAAGAGAAGAAATGCTGTGAAGTAAACAAAGGGATGGTGTATAGAGGTGGGTCTCGGGATTCTTTCAAAGGTAGACGAAATAGTAAATTGATTACTGGAGACAATGTGAATTTGTTTTATCTCATTATGATGAAGCTAAAATATAAAAAGATTACCTATGCTACCAATTTGACAAATACTCTCTAAAACACAAAGCACGTAGCTTCATTTCTGGAAATAAGGTTGTTTCTTAACCAAATGGAACTAGTTTATCTTACAAAGACAAGACTTGCTGCTTTGTGTGGACACTGTGGAGCTGGACTTTGGCAGTGCTCTGGATGCCCAGGGGGCTAATCTGTGATTTTTTTTTTTTGGCATCAAGGGCCCGCAGTTCAGAGCAAGTGCTGCTCAGTCTATGTTGCTATTGCTGGATTACCTGGGTCATCTTGGATGGGGGGCTTCTGACTGCACCAGGTGATGTTTAGGGGACCACGTGGTGCTGGTAATCAAACCCAGATGGGGCAACCTAACCTCTACTTTCTCTTGGCCCTGATTTTTGTTACCTCTGATTGACTAATGTTTTAAGTCAATTCAAAAGATCTGAGTGTCACTCATGTATTAGACAGGTCAATATGTTTCTATGTACATGTCTCACTATTAAAAAATAGTAATGTGAATTTTTGAAGGCAGTTTCTATTTTGCCTCTCGTTAGCTCCTTTAGAAATAGAGTTGTTTCACTCTCATTTTTATTTCTGGTTTCATCTACTTTGATTTGTGTTGTATAGCAGCATTTTTAGCTGTCAGATGTCTAAAACATAGGTTAAAAGAAGGTCAATTTCACTATATGCCTGTCATTTTATAACTTAGTGGGTATACATTTACAAATTCTCTAGAAACAAGACTATTGGCACAGGCATATTAAGTAATTTTCTTCAAGAAGGCATTCAGTACAACAGTGTTTTCTTGAGACTCAAGCATGCCTCAGTTGATGAGCGCCTAGCACCTGACTTCAGGGTTTATGAAGTTTGAAGTGGAGGAAGAAGAGCTGTAACTTGGTAACTTGGGGCTTTTGTTAAAGACCACAGAATCCTCACTCTGCAGTTAAAGCTGGCAAAGTCCACAAGAAACAGCAGGACTTAAATAGCTCACTGCTAGTCATAGCAGGGCTCTTGTCAGTCAAATATATTCACTGCATACCTATTGTGTGCAGAATGCTTCTTTCCGTTGCCAATTGAGCACGGAGAGGTTGGTTTAGCTCTTTTTTATCTTTATGACCTGCAGACTGGTGACAGCATTCCTAGCAGTGTGTTCATTTTAACAATCATTTATTCCAATAAAGCAAGGTGGATGCTCCCTAGATATGACCACCATATGTCCTGAATTTTCTGAGATAATTCTGATTTCATGTCACTCGATTTCCATTCCAATAAAGGCAATTAGTGAAAAACATAATAAAATGTGATTTCAGTTTTTATTATTCTGAGATTTCAGATAATGAATTGGTGTATTAGAAAAATATGTTTCACTAGATTCTGTTTATGAATCTCTAGTGTGGAAACTTATTGGGTAGGCCATGGTGTGCCCCTGGAAGTCTTGTTGTTTTCACTTCTTGCCCAAACCCTGGTGCTTCAAAAGACGTGCTATCATCTGTACATAATTTAGGCTGTGTTCATGGCGTTCCAGTTCCTCTACCTCCTTTATCAAGGACCACTGATGTTTTTATCATAACACAGTTATGGATTTTGTTTCTCTTGTAAATCTTTGTTACAGTTTATAGAGAAATAGCACAAACCAACATAAACACATAGGGTTTTTTGTTAGGTCACATATTAAAAACAAATTAAGGCTGGTTGTAATGAGATTCAAATTAGAAAACCATAGGATAATATCAAGGATTATTTCAAGCTCAGCTCTCGGTTTTGTTGATTTCATTCTCAGATTCCATACCTGGGTGCTATAATAGCTAGTCTTTAGTCACCTTCAAGGTCTCTTAAGGGCCCCAAAAGTTTTAGACCTCATCTATCTCTTCACATTTCATTGGAAAGAAAGATGCTTTCATGGAAGAAACATGCTTTTTATTTCCAAGGTCCCTGCAAACATTTCTGGGCTTCACTCGCTCTGCTTATATTCTGTGCCTTGTCCTCAACCAATCACTTGGTAAAAGGAATGGGATTTGACAGTGGCTTTCAACCAATTCTACTGCATTTGAAATTTGGGGATGAGAGATGAGGAAGAAAGCTCTGGTGGTAGAGTTGTGCAAGCCCCGAGTCTAATTCCTTGCATTCACTTGATCCTTTAAGCACTGGACCATATAGTTCTGGTGGCCCCTAAGGACTATGACGTTAAAGCATACCCAGGAACATCCCTGGGCCCTCTGACTCTACGAGTTTCATCCCTATAAAATATATGAGAACAAGGTTAACAATGTTTTTACATGTCATATGATTTAAAACTGTTTCTCCAACACGAAATTTGGGTTTTGTTTCTAGGAGAGGGAGGAATATTGTGAAGAATGAACCAGTTTTCAAATTTCTGTATTTGTTCACACCAATACAGTGGCTGAAAAGCATGCCTTGACGGACTGGAGCAATAGTACATCAGATAAGGATCTTGCATTGCTTGTGGCCAACCCAAGTTCAATCTCCAACATCCCATATGGTCCCCCAATCACCACAAGAAAGAGTGCTGAGTGCAGAAGAAACAGGAATAACCTTTGAACATGTCCAGATGTGCCCCAATGCCTCTCATCTCATCCCTCCCCAAAGAGCTTGCATTGTATGCAGTTGACCTGGTTCAGTGTATTTCATAAATTCTAACAAACCCACCAGAGTTATTGCTGAGATCATAGCCGGGAGTAAGGCCTGAGTATGGCCTATGTATGGCCTGAAAAAAAGAAAAACTCAGTTTCTGGGAATAATAGCATGCAATGCAAAAGTTTAGTCTAATTATATTATTTGTCAATTTTGAATGGTTAACAAACTCACACATTAGCTAAAATTTTCCTCTCAATGACCAGGTACTTTGCTCTTGAAATTACGTTTCATCCTAGAGCGAAAGTGATGCTCTGAGATCTTGTTTCAGATGTAAGTAGCCAAAATCATGAATGCTAACTTGGGGAATTCTGACTGGTTAGAACAAAGAAGTATAATAACATCAAGATATTTTTTAAGAAGCAGAAGCATTATGAGAATTCACAATGGTCATATCATTGAGAAAACTTTATTCTAGAACTATGAAATCTGTAATATGCTTTCTTCCTAAATTGCTGTATTGTATCACCTAAGGGAATTTATTTAAAACACAAGATATTTTTTCTTTTTTTTTAACCACCCTCCCCCCCACCGTTCTTTATCTTTTTTTTTTGTTTTTGGTTTTAGGACACATCTAACAGTTCTCAGAGCTTACTCCTGGCTCTGTGCTGAGGAATCACTGCTGATTAGTACTGGGGGTGGGGTGGGGACATATGGGGTGCTGGGGGATTGAACCCAGGTTAGCCATATGCAAGGCAAGTGCCCTAATTAATTTAATTTAGAGTTGCTATACTCCAAACACAGAGTCTGGGTTTCTGTCCCATCTTCTGAATTAGTATCTTCATTGAACATGAAAACAGTCTTGTTCTTTAAAAAAAAAAAAAAAAAAAACCAGGCTGGAGAGAAAGTCCAGCAGGTAGGATGTTTGCCTTGCAGCGGCCAACCCAGGTTGGATCCGGGCATCCCGTATGGTCCCCTGAGTACCACCAGGAGTAATTCCTGAGTGCAGAGCCAGGAGTAAACCCTGAGCATTGCCAGGTGTGATCCAAAAAGGAAACAAAACAAAACCCTAAAAATCCTGGTCAAATCACTACATTTCTCGTTTATCTACTACAAAAATTAGATAAGCTTATGCGGAACTGAAAGTGAGCCTACTGCTTGGAATTGTTGTATTCATTCATTCAAATCTTTATTTTATATTTGTTCTGTTCTATGCTATTTTTCTAGGCAGATAATTGCTATATATAATCTCATATTTCATGGAATTCACTGTATTATAGAGAAATCATTTAACAACCAAGAAACATACATACACATATAGTACATATAGAGAAATAACTGTGATGTTTGTTTACTAAAAGAAAAATATAGTGTAAGAGAATGATGAAGGACAATGCAAGTATCAGAAGGTTAATGTCGGGCCGGAGCGATAGACCAGCAGTTAGGGTGTTTGCCTTGAACACGGCTGGCCCATGCTGGCCCAGGTTCGTTCCCCGCATCCCATACGGTCCCTGAGCACCGCTGGGAATAATTCCTGAGTGCAGAGTCAGGAGTAACCCCTGAGCATTGCCGGGTGTGACCCAAAAAGCAAAAAAAAAAATTAATGTCTATTAGCTGGTCTAGATTTCTGATTTAACTGACTTTTTAGTGATAGATTAGAAACATTATGATAAACCCATGGATGATCATACTTCATTAACATGACCCACAGAAACAACTTGGCTTCAGTATAAATTAAGACCATCACAGAAAAAGATCTTCAGGTAACACATCCATGGTCATAGTAGGGGATTATTTTTATACTTCTCTAATGTTTACTTACACTAAGATGCAGCTATTAGTTGATTTAAAAGACTAAATCTAGAGGTAATGAATATACTTTCTCTAGCTTTACAATGGCAAGGTCAAATTATTATTTATAGATCTGATGTTATATATTTGAGATACAGCTTTGTTATACAGGTCAACTTTTCCTTTGTTGTTTCACCCACATAAAATTTAAATAGAACAAAAGCTCAAAATAGGACATAATTTTGTAGTTTGCATTCATAAGAATGGCTTGAGTTTTATTTGTATTGTCCTGCTATTGGTGATTTAGTGTGATAACGCAACATCATGTAAAATATGTTATTATAATACTTATTATGTAAATGAGAGTTACAGTTGGGATATAATACATATTTTATTTTAAATATCAAAGACCTAAAGTCTGTTGCTTTAAATAATACACAACCATTAGTATTTTTGATTTTTTTAAATGTTTTCACTTCTCAAGTTACTATTGATGCTGGTATTTAATCCCACGAGTTAAGATTAAAACATCATCCAAAAGACAAGTCATGTCTCAGGCAATTGACTTAAGCTATTAAATGATTCATTATAATATATAGATGTGATATTTTCAATTCTGGTTGAAACTTCAACATCAAAACAGAATCAACTTGCTAATATCCAAGATTCTAAGGAATATTACTCCTTTTCTTCAACTTATTTTCTCTTAGGCAGGATTTTTATTTATTACTATGTTTTATTGTTATTATACCACTATTAAATATACATTACAAAACTGTTCATGATTGGGTCTCGGCCACACAGTGTTCCAGCATCCAACTATCCACCACCCTTTCAATATCCCCAAATTCCCTCCCCCTCATCCAGCCTCCCTCTATGGTAGGCATTTCTCCTCTTCTCCTCCTCCCTCCTCCTCCTCCTCCTTCTCCTCCTCCTCCTCCTTCTTCTTCTTCTTCTTCTTCCTCTTCCTCTTCTTCTTCTTCTTCTTCTTCTTCTCCTCCTCCTTCTCCTCCTCCTCCTTCTCCTCCTCCTCCTCCTCCTCCTCCCTCTCCTCCTTCTCCTTCTCCTTCTCCTTCTCCTCCTTCTCCTTCTCCTTTTCCTCCTCCTTCTCCTTCTCCTTCTCCTCCTCCTCCTCTGTTGCAGGAGTCCTCTAAGAGCCTCTGCATGTGCTCTGGATTGCCTCCTGCAGATCACTTCGTAGATAGTGGGGTAGTCTAAATGTGGCAGTTTATCTGACCATGTATTCTGTACTGGCTGGTATAAATATTCTCTCATGCTACCACAATCATCGTGGGACTAGCTAGATCTTACCAGCATATTTGCCTGGCCAAGTTGGATCTCTAAATAATTAGACCAGAGAGAAATGCTGCTTGCCTCCAAGCAAGCAAGCATGGCTCCCCTGATAACTCAAAGGCAACTAAAATACAAAACTACCGTGAAGTAGACGAGACTTGTGAAGGCTTGGAGAAATATTTAACTGGCATTAGTATTAGTCTTTGGTACAGAGACATGCCATCTCAGAAGCCCCCTTCTCTACCCTATAAAGGCATTTCAAGGCAGATCTTGGCTCAAAACATTAGCATATAATAGGGTCTAGGTGAGGTGCTGGGAGAAATTACCTAAGGGCATTTGACCCTTTCTGCTTCCCATAATAGTGGGAGGTCTGAGTTGCAGGGGTATAAAACCAGCCTGCTTCCTCCCCCCCCCCCCTCTCTCTCTCTTTTTGGGCTCTCTCTTTTGTGAGCTCGCACCCTTCTTGGGAGTCTTGTCTTTTTCTCCTTTTTACAGGGCCTTAACGTGTGGTGGCCGCCATCTTGGCCTACACTTGTCTGGGGTTCTAGCTGGGAATACTAAGCACAGGGTTTCTCCTATTGCTGATTTGTATGCCTGAACCTGTGATAAGTAAAACCTTTTAAAACTGCATCGGATTCCTGGGCCTTCATCCATTCCCAGCTGGCTTCGGAGTTAGAAGGGAACTTCGCTTTCTGGCACTGTCCGGGACCCCGCGGCATTCCCCTATACTCCTCCATCTTCTTTCTCCTCCTCCTCCTTCTCCTTCTCCTTCTCCTCCTCCTCCATCTTCTTTCTCCTCCTTCTCCTCTTCTTCCTCCTTTTCCTTCTTCTCCTATCTCTCTCTGTCATTTTCTCTTTCTCTCTTTCTCCCTTCTCTTACACATTGTGGCTTGCAAAACATACATTTAGAGGTTATAATGTATATCACTTTGTGCATATTCAATGCTTAGTTTTTGTCTGGCATTACCATTTCCAACAATTGTTAGCACATTGTTCAACTTCTGACCTCCACACACTCATGTTAGATTCCAACCATTGACAAGTCCTCCTGGTCTATGTATTGCCTGCCTTTGGATATTGGTCTTATACTATTTCATATCCCGGAAATGAATGCAGTCATTCTATATCTGTCCTTTTTCTTCCTACTAATTTCACTCAGCATGATGCTCTCCATGTCCAACCACTTATAGGCAAATTTAATAATTTTGAACAACTCTATCGTATTCCATTGTGTATATGTGCTGTAGTTTCTTTATCCAGACATCTGTTCTTGGGCACTCTGATTATTTCCAGATTCTGACTATTGTGAACAATGCTGCTATGAACAAAGAAGTGCAGATGGTATTTCTTCTGTGTTTTTAGGCCCCCAGGGTAATTCCCAGGAGTGGTATTGCTGGGTCAAAGGAAAGCTCTACTTCTAGTTTGGGGAGGAATGTCGATTTTTTTTTCCCAACAGGCTGGACCAGTCAACAGTCCCACCAATGAGAATGAGAGTCCCTTTCTCCCCACTTCCATGCCAGCACTGGTTATCTTGCTCTTTTGAATGTGTGCCAGTCTGTGGTGTGAGATGATATCTCATTGTCATTTTGATTTGCATCTCCCTGATGATTAGTGAAGTGCACTTTTTTAAATGCCTTTTAGCAATGAGAATTTCTTCTTGTGGAAGCTTCTGTTTATTTCTTCTTCCATTTTTTGATGTGATTGGTTTTTCCTCATAAACGTTTGCCAGTGCCTTATATACCTTTGATATTAACTCTTTATCATATAGGCATTGGGTAAATATTCTTTCCCACCTCATGGGCTGTTTTTGTATCTTGGTCATCATTTCTTTTGAGAGGCCGAGGTTTTTTAGTTTCATGTAGTCTCATCTGTTCATCTTTGCTTCAGGCAGGATTTATAAAGTACCTATTAAATTTTGAAAAATGCAACTTAAGACAGAGTTATACTGATCAATATTGTCATGTTTTCTTGCATCTTTGAAATTGCAGTTCAAGAGCATTGTTCTCTGTAAACACTTTTTAGTACTTTAGATTAGTATAACACTAGTTATTAAATAAGCCTCTTTAAACACAATTAGTTGATTGCTTTTATAAGTGCATTTTGAGATTTATCTGCATGCTATTAAAAATTAAAAATCAACAAGTAGGTACTTCGGTTTCATATGCTAGACTTTTTGAAATACTGAGGCTGCTAGGGTTTATTTGCTTTCCTTTTGAATAGTTGCTTCATTAAAAGATATAGCCACAGAAAATCCCTTTAATAATCAACTAAACATGCTTTTCTACCTTGTTATATAGTGTAGATAAAGTTGAGTAAAAACAGTGTACATAATGGCAATATAGTCATCTTTTTCTGTGTAGTACTTAGCATAGGGGATTCTGTATCAACATAATAGATGAAATTCTTAGAACAAAATCCCTTGAGAAAAAAGTAGAGCACAAAAGCAAAGTAAATAAAATAATTATTTGCTTATGAATAATGACCATTTTGGGGAATTCCAATGATATATTATTTGTAAGATATGAAAGGATATGCAAGAACAATACAGGACAATTGCATGATGACAGACACCTGATAAGTTCATTTGAACTTCTAGAGCCAGTAGTGTTACATGATCTCCCAAGTTCTCACAAATCTCATAAGTTTCACTTTCATAAACCAATATTAAAAAAAATTAAGTTTACGTTTTGTTTATTTTTGGTCTACTGTAACCAAAATCCCAGCTAACATATTAGATATTAAGGTAAAGTAGATGATGCAATATTATAGTTGTGGTTGTGAGAAAATGAAAATATAATCCAAATATATAACTGTGGTGTTGTTTACAATAATAACAAAATTTGACAAGATGGTTTTACCTATACCTTTATTTATTTTTGGCTTGTGAGACCTCATACAGCAGTACTCAGTACTTACTCCTTTCTCTGTTCTCAGGGGTCACTTCTAGGGGTTTGGAACCCATATGTATTGCGAGGGATTGACCCAACTTGGGCCCATGTAAGGTAAATGCCCAACTTGCTGTACTACATCTTCAGCCCAGAATTTTATTATAAATTTAATGCTATTGAGTTAATGCTAATAACAGTTTTGTTGAAGGCATGTGACAAATTTAGGTAAGATTTTATGTCTTTAATTTTGTAATTACCTTCAAAAGTAGATATTGAAGGTTTTTCAGAGTATATCATACAAACAAATTTTATAAGAAAAAGCCAAATGAATATGATTTACTTAAAATTTATTATTTATGCTTGCCAGTGTTTAATATAGAGTCAACTTGATGTCCCAAACCATCTGTCTTTATATTCCAGAAGATTCTCAGTTCAGTTATGTCTGTTTACTAACACATAGAACTATGTTATACATCTGGGGAAAGTTGCTGTAAACAAAAGAAGATGTAAGATTTTGAACACTTAAACTATTCATAAAATTATTTTGTGATTCCAGGTAAGAAATGCCTTGTTGAAAAGTAACAAGTTTTAGTAATTTTTAAGCAAGAAAAAAGAAAACCGTATCTAAGAAACACTGTAGAATTTCTTAGCTTTAAAGATTTCTTTCCTTCTTGTTCAGTACTTTTGCATACGTGGGGAAAATATATTAAACATTTTAGTACAAGTTTTTTACATTTAGGTCCTTGAATAAAAGTACTCCTACTTTATTGAAATGTTTAATTCAAAAGAGACATACTTTTATACTAGATGAAAATACAGCGTAGGATGCTTGCCTGAATGTGCTCAATCCAGATTCGATCCTTGGCACCCATATTGTTGCCCAAGCCCTACCAGGAATGATTTCTGAGGCAAAAATAAGCTCTTCATACTGTGGATTGTGGCCTAAATACAAAAATAGAGAGATAGACAAACTTCTTCTTTTGTCTTACTGGATAAATAAATTCCATTTTCCATGCCCAACTTCTCCTCTAATTACCATGGTTCCAGGAAAACAAACTATAATGTTTAGTGCTAGTACCAGAGAGAAGATAAAAGATATTTAAATGTTTTAAGTATGAATGGGAGCCACATATCCATCACAAACCCCACTCTTTGGACACTAAATTTCTTCTCACCTAGTCACATGAGGATTAAAGGGAACTACATGTTTTCCAATTGTTCTGGTTTTTAAAACAAGTCTTCTCAAGACATAAAAATATGTCTCTCATATTTCAATGTTCCCAGTTGTGTTTTCTTTTTTTCTTGTGGATGTTGCTCCTAGTCATAGTAAATAACAAATTTTACCATTTTAAATTCACATTTATTTAATATTTTAAATTTTATTCATCTAGTATTTTGCTCTCATGAGGCGCCCGGGAGGCATAGCGGGTTCTAGCCCTGGTCTGCCATCCCAGCAGAGCCTCACAACAAGCCAGACGACCCCCCTACTCCATGGGGGCCGCCATTTTCCACATCCTGACTTCCCTCTCTTCACAACTCCACCCAGCAGACCAGACTATCACAGCCCTGCTAGCGGCCGCACGGTTCCTCAATCAATGCTTTATTTTGAGGTGACTACAAGAGTATGCCACCCGCACGGCAAGCCTGGCAAGCTGCTCGTGTCGTATTTGATATGCCAAATACCAGTAATATTTATATTAGGTCATTCCCATGACCTATTATAATGGTTTGAGGCTCTTTATGTTCCTGAAGCAAGTGGATGCCTTTGGGTTCTACTAGCATGAGACAGGACATATGGAGATATTACTGGTGCCCGCTCTAGCAAATAGATGATGAATGGGAAGATAGTGATAGTATTTTGCTTTGATATTTTGTCTCTGATGTTTATTATAATTATTTATAAATTATCATTATTTTTCCTATTAAATACTCTGATTAGTTGTGACAATGTACTGAATACTACAATTAAAATTTATTGGAAGAATTAGTGTAATGCATAGGATAATGATGCTTTCTCCCATAAAATGTGCTTCAGGATGGACAGTGTCCACTGAAAGAAATTTCATGAGCTGAGATTATAATACCTACTGCTTTAGAAGTGAGTTTATTTGGAAATAGTTTAATTTCAGATTCAACAACCTCAGATAAAATAAAGTGTGGTAGTAGGGTGGGTTCCCTAATATAACTTGGCAGATATCTATATACAATGTTAAATTGAAAACATATAACATACACATGGAGAATATCATAAAAAATCAGCAACTTGCCCAAATTCAGGAGAAAGATCAGAACTTTCAGAGGAAATATTACACTGCAATATTTGATGTCAGAATTTGAGACTGAAGAACTGTGAGACATTTTCTATTGTTAAAGCAACCAACTTTGTGTCTCTTTGTAGAGAAGCCTTAAGAACTGATACATGTGGTCTGTTTTGCTGACACTGCATTATAAAGAAGCCCAAGCCATGGGCTGGAAAGTTGACTATGCTAAGAGAAGAATTCTCCAAGTCATTTTAAGCATATCTTGCATTTTAACAACCTGTTAAGGGAGAGACAGTTCATCTCTCAATAGTAAAAGACAATAAAGTTCAAAGGCAAATGTATAACACATCTAGATTGAACAGTTTTGCTGTAGTATGTATGTCTACATTTACAATCTCAGGATATTAGCATTGTTTAATATTGTGTCTATATTAGAGGTTCTCCTTTCAGAAAAAAAGTTACCCAGTTCCTTCATATAATTCTACCTTACAGTTTTGTTTTGTTTTAACCAAACAAAAAGAAAATGTCTCTACCCCATTGCACAAGGGTCCAATGGCTGCTTCCCTAGATCATTCCAGGACTCCTCTGGAGGTGGATTCACCCACTTTGGGAAACACTGCCCTACACTGTTAAGCTTGAGTTAAAATAGGCTTTTATATGAAGAGCCAGATACATCTATAGTTTAATGAGCCAAATAGCCCACTTTCATAAAGATAGGTCATTTGAAAAAGGGTTCAATACATTTTTTCCAGTCAATTAAATATTTTTTAAAATAGCTATTTAGTTGGACAACCAAACCTAATTTTTTAGAAAGGCAGTGGATGGGCTTAAATGCAAATTGATAAAAAGAAATAACCCTTAACTCTAAAGATTTTATTGATTGAAACAATTTATTTTGTTAACAAAAAAATTTGAGCCAGCTGCTACTGGCTCTCACTGTGCCCAGCCGCTCATGAGGTGCCGGGAGTGATGGCAGGTTCTAGCCCTGGCCTGCCACCCCAGCAGAGCCTCACAAGCCAGACGACCCCCCCCCCCCCCACTCCATGAGGACCTCCATTTTCCACATCCGGACTTCCCCCCTCGTCAGAACTCCACCCAGCAGACCAGCCTATCACAGCCTGGCTTTCAAGGCCGCTTGAGGTCTGCACGGTTCATCAATAAATGCTGGATTTAGAGATGACTACAAGAGTATGCTACCCGTACGGCAGAGCCCATGTCGTATTTGATATGCCAGATACCAGTAATAATTATAGACCTCATTCCCATGACCTGATGGAATGGTTTGAGGCTCTTTATGTTCCTGGAGCAAGCAGGTGTCCTTGGGCTCTACTTGCATGAGACAGGTCATATGGAGATGTTACTGGTGCCCGCTCGAGCAAATCGATGATGAGCGGAAAGACAGTGATACAGTGAACAAAAACTTTAATTCTAGCATTTATCTGACTATAGATGGCATTATTTCTCCCAAATATTCCTTTTGGTCATCATGCTAGTTTTTAGACTGCTTATTTTTCTGTCACTTTTGTCACATTCATATCCATCATAATGCCCACATTTGTAATAGTAACATTAGATTTTGAAAAAAAAAGCAGAAATAATAGTGGTAACATATCTATAGAACATTGTATGGATGCAAAGTAATCTTTCAAGAAACTTTTCTACACCACCACCATAGAGTCTATGAGAGAAAAATGTTAATTTGTTTCCCAGCATGGTAAGGGTCGGAAATTTGCTGCTCTCTCACCTACACACTGCTTGTTGCCTCAATAATGGAGTAACTTCTATTGAGCTCTGTTCATTTGTTTAAAAAAGTTTTAGTAAGTTGTCACTTCCATTGAAACATGGTTTAAATAACTATAGTATACATTGGTTGCATAGGAGTAAAAATATAAAAAAAGATGATAAACAAAAATTTCACCCAGTTTGCTTTTCAAAATGCCTTTACATTGTTATCTGAAAGACACAAACTAGTAATTGTAGGGTATACATTTTATGTATGATTTGTGAAAGGAAAGAAACTCATTTCTAACCAGCTATCATGCTTTAACTAGTATAATAATGTCCCCATGATCACAAAAGTATCCACATCCTAGTCCTCAGAATTTACGAATAACCTACTTCACATGGACAAAAAGGACCACAGATATGATTAAATTATGGATCTTGAAATGGGAAGATTTTCCTGGTTTATTGTATCGAACCCAGTGTAATCTCGGTGGTCTCTCCCTTATAGTGGAAAGAATAGTGGAATAGAATAGTTAGAAAAGTAAATCTAAGGATGGAAGCAGAAGTTAGAAAAAGGATTACTGATTTTAAAGAAGGGAAGGGGCCATGAGCTAAGGAATGTGGGCAAACTCTAGAAGTCCTACTGGGCCAAGCAATAGAGTATCCCTTTAGGGAAGCTACTCTGCAACATAAGCTGACTCTTTGATTCAGCCCAATGAAATGCATTTTGGGTTTCTGACATCATGATTTATGAGATAATAACTCTGTACTGTCTTAGTTACTATGTTTGTGTTAATTTGTTATAGCAGTGGTAAGAAACTAATACATATTTTGAACAATATTTGTTAATCCATACATAGCGAGTAAAGCACATTCGTGTTTAAAATTAAGTTAAATAATTGTAGTATGTATGTGTTAACTTTCTCATAATTTCCTATTTACTTGAATTTTAAGTTCATTGAGTAACTGCCAGGTCCAGTTGCTTCAGTTGAGCAGAGTACTTCTCTCCTTGCTATTTCATCCACAGGTGTTAATAGAGTTCATTTTACAATTGCATTCAAAGTTCCTGAATCATATCTATTTTAGGCTTTCCAACTCAGGGGGAGAAGTAAGTTCTGATTTTCACATATAAAAACTAGAGTAGAAGCTTAGGCATTTAAATTCTTAACTGTACAGTTTAATTTTTTTATCAAATAATATGGAGTAACTTCTCTCACCTGTTTAATTTGTAGCTAAAACCCTTGGGCTTATTGTGCTTTCACTCTGATTTAACTTGAAATTAAAGTCTGTGTGCTTCACAGCTGTTGACTGCCCCTAACTGGGGACTTATAACTGAAATACTTGAAAAACACTAGAGTCAAGAGAGCAGGATTTCAGATCTGATTGGCATTAACTAGCTAGGTGTCCTCACACAAGTCTTTTAATCTCTCTAGGCTTTAGTTTTCTCATTGATAAACTATTCAGTAACAGTCAATATTTCAAGATCTTTCCCCCTATTTTTAGCTTTACAATGGCATGATTCTGAATTTTAATTCCAGGAAAATTAAACCCTAAGGAATGTTGAATGTCTCACCAAGGTAGAAAGAGTAATAGGATATGGACGCAAATTTCTGCCTATTCCTATAATCATATCTTCTAAGGAATTTAAAGTATCTGTTCATCTTATGACTTACCAATTTCCCATTTTATCATTCAACTCTAAAAATTAGATTTAAATAGGTTGTAGTTTCTTTTATTAGAGTAATTCTGTGTCAGTCAGGAGCTTAGCTTATTCTGTAAGCCATTGCAAACTCTCACATTGTTGAGGTCAATGAGCTGAGTACCAGGTGTTTTTCTGCATTTTCCAAGTTAGGAGGACCAAGAATGGATTGGAAGTCAGATCAATTAAATACCCTGTAACTACAGGGACAAAGGGTATGACATTGTGCAGAAAATGTCCAAGGGAAGAAGTAATGACCTTATCTGTAACGTCACAATGCCTTTTGAGCCTTTGGAGCAGAGGCTTTTTGATCTGTTAGATGCATCTTCTAGGTTCTGAAAAAGTTTACAGATGGGAAAGTAATAGACTGTTCCAAATGGAGGTATATATTATATTTATATGTACATATTATGATACCAATATCCAAGGTCAAGTGAAACATATATCAGGAGGTCTGGTCAAAGGTGGAAATTATCACAAACGTGTGGGAGTCAGAGGTTAGGTAAGACAGAAAATGGAACAGGGTGCTAATAATAGTCGAGGGTACTAATGCCAACCTAGAACTGAGCATTAAATAGAGGCTAAAGGATACACATGACAACCTTTTAATGTATGTTCTGTGATCCATAGTCTGGAAGGGAAGGAAAAGAGAAAGAGAGAGAAAGGGAAAGAAATAAAGAACCTGCCATGGAGCAGGGCTGGGGAAGGGGGAGGGAACCGGGGATGTTGGTGGTGGGAGATGGGCACTGGTGGCAGGACGGGTGCTGAAACACTGTATGACCAAAACCCAAACATGAACTTTTTAATTGTAAAAAAAAAAAAAAAAAAAAAAAATGGATGAGAAAGTAAAAAAAAAAAAAGAAATGTTAAGTGGTTCCTCATACTTAGATAGTGCAAGTAGGAATAAAGAACATGGGAGATAAGACAAATGAAAATAGGAAAAAGGCAGGGCAAGATGCTAAGCTGGGAACAATAAGGAATCGATATTTTTCTCTGCTATTAGATGACATGATCAAATGTTATTTTTTTTAAAGTTAGTTCTGGGAGGTGCACACTGTGTGAGTGAGGCTCCGTGGAAAAAAAAGGGGACAGGATAAGAGATAATATATTCTAAACCATGGTGTTTGGCAGCTACTTCAGTAGAAGAGAATGCATTGGCTTGCACAAATGGATATTCTGTTCCAGAGCTCTGCCCTCTCTAAAGGGAGTTGTCAGGTCACTGATGGAATCTTGGTTCATTCTCGACAATAATGAGGAATATTACAACACTCAATCTTCACTAAAGGCACTGGAAAAAGTCATATTTTTAAATACATACAAACAGAATCTATAAGAATGCAAGGGATTAGAGTACTTTCTTTTCCCCTTTTGTAAGCTGTGAATACATTGCAAAATCTAGGGCAGATACTGTATTTAAATTCAGATGTGATATTTACATATGCTACTTTTTCTTTTTATAAAGAGCAGCCCTAGTGAAATTTAATCAGCTTTTGCAAGTTTACATACTGTGTGTTGGGGGAGTGTGTTCCTCTAAATTGATTCTTTTAACCTGGCTAAATTCTCCAACCAAATTTACCAGCAGAGAGTGTAACAGAACAGGTTTCACTACAAGTGACAGGAAACACAAAGAGCATTGCCTAACAAAGATAGATGTCTCTTGGATAGATGTGTATGGTTTGGAGTACAAAACTGAGAATTGGTAGAATATTTTTTCAGGAGATGGGTTTCCATAGCTTACTAATATGCCATCTTTATTTTATTTCCCACATGGGAGAGTTTTGTTTTTTTTTTTTTAATTTTTTTTATGAACCACAATGAGATACACAGTTAAAAAGTTGTTCATGATTGGATTTCAGTCATATAATGTTCCCAAACCATCCCCAAACCACCCCTTAACTAGTGAAAATTTCCCAACACCAATGCCCCCTGTTTCCCTCCCCCAGCAGTGCCTGCATCTATGGCACTGGATCTATGGCAGGAGCTTTTCTGTTATTTTTTTGGGGGGTCAATCCTGACAATGTACAGGGATTACTTCTGACTCTGAACTCAGGAATTACTCCCAGCAGTGCTCTGGGGACCATATAGGATACTGGGGATTGAACCCAGGTCAGTCACATGCAAGGCAAATGCCCTACCTGCTGGGCTATCGCTCTGGCCCCAAGAAACTTCTCTCTCTCTCTCTCTCTCTCTCTCTCTCTCTCTCTCTCTCTCTCCCCTCTCTCACACACACATACACACTATCTCTCCTTAGTTCTGCCATCTTTAACCCTTATTTTCTACTTATGATCCAAAATGGCTACAAAAGGTATAAATATCATGTCCTCATTTGCCAATGGGAAAGAGAAAAACATTTAGACAGTTGCACCACTTTAAGGACTTACTAGAATTCAATAACACATAGCAGCAAACGGAAAAATAAAAGTTCCAGATGGCATTGGTCTGACTAACAATTGAAGAGTCTATAACAAAGAAAGAAAGAAGTCAAATCTATACTGAAACAACTACACCATTAGTTACTATTGTAAGAAGACACTGGATAAAGCTGGAAACATCAGTAGGAGCCAATAATTTATTTAGTGATACAAATGATTATTTTTGTTAAAAAAATTCTTTTTTATTATACTACGGTGAGATATACAATTGCAAAGATGTTCATGATTGGGTTTCAGTCATACAGTGTTCCAGCACCCGCCCCTCCACCAGTACCCCATTCCCACCACCAAGGTTCCCACATTCTATCTCACTTCCCTCCAGCCCTCCAGCTTGCCTCTATAGTAGGCACCTTTCCTTTTCACTCTCTCTCTCTCTCTCTCTCTCTCTCTCTCTCTCTCTCTCTCTCTCTCTCTCTTCTCTCTCCTCTTACATATTGTGGCTTTCCCTACAGACATTTAGGCTTTATCATGTAAATCTGTGTATATTCGATGCTGAGTTCTAGTCTGACATTACCATTTCCCACAATTAGTAGAACACTGGTATATGTTTCTATCCCATTAACGAATGCAGTCATTCTATATATGACCTTTTCCTTCTAACTAATTTCACTCAGCATGATAATCTCCATGTCCATCCACTTGCAGGTAAATTTTTATATTTTATTATAATTAAAAAGAAGTTCATGTTTGGATTTTGGTCTTACAGTGTTCCAGCACCCATCCCTCCACCAGTGCCCATTTCCCACCACCATGTCCCCAATTCCCTCCCCCTCCCCTAACCTGCCTCTATGGCAGGTTCTTTATCTCTTTTCTCTCTCAGGTTCTCTTTTATTACTTGAAGCAATGTTTTGTAGTTTTCTTTGTGGAGATCCTTTACATTCTTAGTCAAACTGATTCCTAGGTATTTGATTTTCTGTGGCACAATGATGAACGGGATCTTTTTTTTTAATATCTTTCTTCTCTATTTGTTATTTTCATATAGGAATGTCGTTGACTTTTGGGTATTGATTTTGTACCCTGCCACTCTACTATAGGTATCTATTGTTTCTAGGAGCTTTTGGTAGAGAGCTTAGGTTCTCTGGGTATAATATGTCATCTGCAAATAGTGATAGCTTGATTTCTTCCTTTCCTATCTGGATGCCCTTAATGTTCTTTTTCTTCCCTGATTGCTATGGCAAGTACTTCCAGTACTATAATGAATAGAAATAGTAAGAGTTGGCAGCCTTGTCTTGTCCCTGATCTTAGGGGAAGGACTTCAGTTTTTCTTCATTGAAAATGAGGCTCACTGTTGGCTTGTAGTAGATGCTTTCAACTAATTGAGGAAGGTACCTTCAATTCCTATTTTATGGGGTTTTTATCAGTAATAGGTTTTGGATCTTGTCAAATGCTTTCTCTGCATCTACTGATATGCTCATATGTTTTTTATTTTTCCTCTTATACGATGCATTATGTTGATTGACTTGTGGATATTGCACTGCCTTTGCCTTCCCGGAATGAACAATCTTCATTCATTCAAAAAAAATAATCTTTGTGATGAGTCTTTGGATTCCGTTTGCTAGTATTTTGTTGAAGATCTTAGCATCTGTGTTTGCCAGTGAGATTGGTCTGTAGTTTTCCATTTTTGTGTCATGTCCCTGTCTGCTTTGGGTATCTGGGTGATATGTGCCTTGTAGAAGCTATTTGGGAGTGTTTCTGTTTCTTCAATTTCCTGGAAAAGGAAATTAAAACAACTACTAATAGACTGGGAGTAGGTTCTCTTTAAAGGTTTCATCCAATTCCCCACTCCATTTTGTCGAGCCTGGTGGCCCCGCCCAGGAGCTGCCCTGGGGCCACCAGCCATAGCATGAAGAGTCTCACAAGAGGCTGGGGAAGCTGGAACTCGGCTCGCACTGGGCCTAGCTGACTATAGGGCCCTCGGGAGGGCAGATGGGTTTTGGGAGTGGGCCCATCACCTCTGGGGGTCCGGGAAGCAGCCGGATGAGACTTCGCCCACCACAATAGCCACCATTTTCGCTGTCTGGACACTGGAAAACTGCCTCACGACCAGATTAACAGAGCAAAACCAGTTCGAGCCCAGGTAGGCAGCTCCCAGAAGCGGGAATCACTGGGAATTCGTCAGATGGAGTCAGGGGTAGGCCCATCCCCCCTCCATTTTGTCGAGCCTGGTGGCCCAGCTTCGGGAGGCTGCCCTGGGGCCACCAGCCATAGCATGAAGAGTCACACAAGCGGCTGGGGAAGCTGGAACTTGGCTCGCACTGGGTCCAGCTGACTATGGGGCCCCCCGGGAGGGGCAGATGGGTTTTTGGAGTGGGCCCATCACCTCTGGGGGTCCCAGAAGCAGCCAATGAGACTCCGCCCGCCACACTAGCCACCATTTTCACTGTCCGGACGGCTGGAAAACTGCCTCATGACAAGATTAACAGAGCAAAATCAGTTCGAGCCCAGGTCGAACCTGGCGCGTGGTCCATTAAAATAGTGGAAACAGTGATGTCTTTTAATGCACTGTATTCCACGATGTGCAGGAAAGTTTGGCAGGAGGGAGAGATAAAGAGGAGAGAAATGACATACAGAACCCGCCAAGTAGTTGAGGTGTGGGAGGGGGAGGGAGGTGGGGACATTGGTGATGGGAGATGGGTTTGGGTGGAGGGATGGGTGTTGGAACACTGTAGAACCAAAACTCTACATGAGAATCTTTCAATTGTATGTCTAAAATGGTGTAATAAAATTTGGGGGAAATAATAAAATTAAAAAACATTTAAAATAATGTTGTAAAGCATAAAGTTGAGAGTTACAGTTAACTCGAAGACAGTCTTACTTGGGAAAGGCTACATCAGACAAAAAGACAGTAAAATTCAATTGTATTAGACTGTATAACTTTTTTTTAATTGCTTTTTGGGTCACACCCAGCAATGCTCAGGGGTTACTCCAGGTTCTGCACTCAGGAATTACTCCTGGTGGTGCTCAGGAGACGATATGGGATGTCAGGGATCAAACCTGGGTCGGCTGCATGCAAGGCAAACACCTTACTCACTGGACTCTTGCTCCGACCTTGGACTGAATAACTTACAGTTCTGGAATTTTTCATATTAAAAATAAATTTCACTGATGTTCAGTAAAAAAAAAACATAAATAAAGGTTTCATTGATTTCTCTGGTGAATCTGTCTTGACCTGGGCTTTTGTGCTTGGCCAGACTTCTGAATACTGATTCCATCTCCTTGATGGTGATACGTTCAGGTATTCCAAATCTTGTTTCAGCCATGGGAGGTTATAGAAACTTGCTCATTTCTTCCAGCTTCTCTTGTTTCGTGGCATACAGTCTCTCAAAGTAATCTCTGATGATCTTTTGAATTTCCTTCATTTATGTTATGATGTCCCACTTTTCATTTCTGATTCTATTTATTTGGGTTCTCTCTTTTCCTTTCCTTCCGAAGTGTTGAAAGCGGTTTGTCAATGTTGTTTATTTTTCCAAAGAACTAACTCTTGGTTTTGTTGATCTTTTGGATTGTTTTTTGAGATTCCACTTTAAGTTTTATTATTTCTTTCTTTCTGCCTGGGTTGGGCTCCTTTTGATGGTTTCTTTCTAAAATCTTAATCTGTGAAGTCAGATTGTTTATGATGGCCCATTCTTCTTTTCTGCTGAATGCTTACAGAGCTATGAACTTTCCTCTTAACACTGCCTTTGCTGTATACCACAAGTTTTAATAGTTCATGTCTTCAGTCTCATTTGTTTCCAGGATATTTCCTCTTTGATTTATTTTATGACGTGCTGGTTGTTCAGCAGTGAGCTGTTTAGTTTCCAGGTGCTTGGTATGACTCTCCGGTTTTGTGTGTGATTAACTTCTATTTTCAGTGCATCATGGTCTGAAAAAAAATAATTTACACAATTTCTATCTTTTGATTTTATGGAGATATGTTTTGTGGCTCAGTATATGCACTATCTTGGGGTATGTTCCATGTGTGTTGGAAAAAATGTGTATTCACCTTTTTGGGGATGAAATGCCCTGTATAGATCTTTTAACTCTATTTCTTCCATTTCTTTCTTTAGGGTCTGTATTTCCTTGGTGAGTTTCATTCTTGTCAATCTATCAAGAGTTGTAATGCAGTTTTGAAGTCTCCAATTACAATTGTGTTAGTGTCAATATCTTCTTTGAAGTCTATTAGTAGTTGTTTTAGGTATTTTGCTGGCCGCTCATTGGGGGCGTGCATGTTTAGGAATGTAATTTATTTCTGTTATATGTATCCCTTCACTATTAAGAAGTGAACTTCATGGTCCCTTCTGACCTTTTTCAGCTTGAAGTCTATGTTTTCGGATGTTAATATGGCCACCCTGGCGTTTTGGAGTGAAGGATTGTTTTCCAGTCTTTAACTTGATCCTCTTTTTTGCTCTGATTGCTTCTATGATTGCTTAGATGCATTTCTTGAAGGCAGCAGAATGTTGGGTTCAATTTTTTTTTATCCATTTTGCCACTCTGTGTCTCTTAACTCATGACTTAACTGATTAGACTGGTGGATATCATGGATGTTGTGCCAGATGTCCATTGTCACATACATCTCTGTTTACTACAAGGTGAAGCTTCTATGTACTTTTTCCCTCCACTCTACACCCTATGTACCATGTGTTAACATGTTAACATATTAACTCTGACGTATTAATATATTAACATATTAGTACCCTATGTTAATAATTGATCGATATTGGATTCAGTGATATATATGATTGATTAGTCATGCCTCTCAGGTCATAGGCAAGCTATTGGGACATGGAATGGGAAGAGGAGATGGATTTGATTCTTGTGACAAGCGTGAATTTGACAGGCATAGTGGTAGTGATAGATCTCCTTTCTCACATTACAGTGGCCTGAAACACGAGGACAAACATGGTGGTAGCGGATCTCACAACTGGGGGACTGTCAAAGATGAATTAACTGACTTGGATCAATCAAATGTGACTGAGGAAACACCTGAAGGGGAAGAATATCCAGTGGCAGATACTGAAAATAAGGAGAACGAAGTTGAAGAAGTAAAGGAAGAGGGTCCAAAAGAGATGACATTGGATGAATGGAAGGCAATTCAGAATAAGGACCGGCAAAAGTGGAATTCAATATCCGGAAACCAAATGAAGGTGCTGATGGGCAGTGGAAGAAGGGCTTTGTCCTTCATAAGTCAAAGAGTGAAGAGGCTCATGCCGAAGATTCGTTCTGGATCATCATTTCCGGAAGCCGGCAAATGATATAACATCTCAGCTGGAGAACAATTTTGGAGACCTTGGCGCCCGGGAGGTGGCGGCAGGGGGCAGGGGGAGGCCGTGGCCGTGGTGGGCGCCCAAATAGTGGCAGCAGAATGGACAAGTCAAATGCTTCTGCTCCTGACATAGATGACCCCGAGGCATTCCCAGCTCTGGCTTAACTGGATTGCCATAGACATCTCGGTTCCCATGTGGACCCTCCTGTCTGAGGTTTTTCATGCTTAAGGATCCCAAACGACTAAGAAATTAAAAAAAAAAAAAGACTGTCATTCATACCAAAAAAGAAAAAACCTTGTATTCAGACAAAAGATGTTTCAAATACAATCAGAGACTGGGGAAGCTGGAGTCCGGATGTGGAAAACAGCGACCCTCGTGGTGGGAGTTCCTCTGGCTCCTCGGAGGCTCTGCTGGGGTGGCGGGCCAGGTCTAGAACCCGCCATCCCTCCCAGACACCTAGTAATCAGCCAGACTCCCCTCTTCTCAGAGCTCCACCCAGCAAAATTGCTGATCACAGCCCAGATCATCAGTGATCCACCCTGCAGCAGTCTTTTCAAGCCCAGCCCATACTGGATCCAGAGACTCACACACAGGAGCAGAGATGCTACTTGCTCTCTAGTACTATATCTTTATTTTTTTTTTATTTTAATGAAGCAAGTAGTTTGTTTCATTTAGGAAATGTGAGAAAGAGACAAAGGTAGTCCCATAAAGCAATACTTCTTAAACACTTTTCATTCACAATTCCTTTTTATTTCCAAGAAAATTTTATTGGATTTTATTTTTATTAACTGACGAGCCATGAAACTTAATTTCACAAAAAATGTTTCACACTCAAGCCTTGTAAGTAGAAACTAATCACCCTAGCTTTTTGATCTTTTTATGTCACACAGAGGCAACAGACTTTCTTCTTTTTTCTCTTCTTTCATTCACTTGATCACTTGACATCCCGTTATTCATCAATTTGCTCGGCGGGCACCAATAACATTTCCATTTGACCCTATCACGTGCCAGTGTAGTCCAATGGCATCTGGTTGCTTCAGGAATATGAAGAGCCTCAAATTGTTCATTCAGGGTCTTGAAGAAGAAGTTGACCATTTTGTAGGTGGGCGGCCACATGATCTTTTGGCATCCCGTGGGACCCAGTCACTAATGGCTCTAGTCCAGCGGTCATCTCCAAATAGCATTACATGTCCAGCCCATCTGATTTTCGATGCCTTGGCAAACGAGAGCGTCACTGACTCTGGAACAGCGACGGGGGTCGGTCGGAGCTCTGGATTCCCTCTTTCACTTGAGTGAGGCATGATATTCCAAGCATAGCTCTTTTGATTCCTCTTTGGAAGACCAGAATAGTATTCTCATCCTGCTTTCGTAGGGCCCAGGTCTCTGAGGCATATGTTAGTGTAGGGAGAATGGTGGAGTTGAAGAGATGTGCCAGGAGCCAGAGTTTCTTTGTCTTTTTAACTACTTCTTCGATGCTTTTGAAGGCATTCCGTGCCTCTCTCTTCCTCCTGCACAGCTCAGGTTTTAGGTCATTCATCATGTTGACATCTCGACCTAGGTACACATAACTGCTGCATTAGGAGATGTTTGTTCCATTGAGAGTGAATGGGCCTCTGGAACTAGTTCATTTCTCATAAACATAGTTTTGTTGAGATTCAGCTGTAGACCTATCTTTCCACATTCTTGGTCAAAGTCAGCCAGCATTTGTGCCGCTTGGCTAATGTTTGGTGTTATTAGAACGATATAATCAGTGAAGTAGAGGTGGTGTAGTTGCCGACTGTCTATCTTCACTTCCATTCCTTCCCATTCTAAATAACGCATTCTAATTTTTCTTTCATTGAGAACTTAAATAATATTTGGATTTGATTTTACCCCTAAAAACACTCATATGCACAATTCATAGTCTCCAACATAGTGTTATTTGTAGTTGAGACTTTGGGGGAATAATTAATTTTTTGGTGGAATTCTCCTGAGTGGAATTAGAGTGTTAATTCAAAGGCCCAGGAGATGCTGCCATCATTTGAAAATATAGTCAGGAGTATCTGTCTGCAAATTAAGAATGTCTTCACCTAGAACAAGATTATTTTATTATGAACTTTCCAAACTCCAGAACTATAAAAAGTGAATGCACAGGCGAAGGGTGGAGCTTCTGCCTGCTCTCCCTGTGCTAGGCTGCTGGGACATACTGGAATGGAGGCAGGTGCTGGTCCTCGCCCATCCCTCCCCATCCCCACAGATTCTCAGAGGCCAGAAAACCTCTCCCACTGCAACCACAGCCATTCTCAACATCTGCACACCACAGCTAGACAGAACCGCACCCAAAAGAGAAGCCAAACTCAAGCCCAGGTATGCAGAATTTGGTGACCAAGTTCACCAGGCTTCCCAGGAAGCTGAGACTGCGGCGCTTTCCCCACCTTGATCCTCTCCACAAAGGCCTGGTGGGCCTGCCTAGGACTGTTGCTGGCACTCTCAACCAGAATCCAGGTACACAGGTTTGGAGTGGAACTTCTGCCCACTCGCCCTATGCTAGGCTGATGGGGTGTCCTGGAAGGGAGCCAGGCTCTGGTCCTCACCAGTCTCCCAAACAGATTCTCTGAGGCAGGAAAACCTCATGCACCACACTGCAGCCCTTCTGAATGTCCAGACTCCACAGCTCGACAGAGCCCCGCCTCCATGGTGTGAGAGGCCACAAAGTTGCAGTGTGATATCTTGAAACCGGATATATTCATCTAACAGGTTTTCCATCATATTTCATAGAAACACAAGTGTGTGGACACAATGTGTGGTCTGTGGGAACATATCAAAAATTTCCTGTATAGTGGGCTCAGAAGGCACAATGGAGATTTAAGAATCTCCAATGACTTTTGTCTAAGACCATATTCATTGACTATACTTAGAGAAGTGGTCCCAAGGAACAGTATAGAATAGATTATTCAGTGTATGCATAGGACAAGCTCAAATAAAGGCTGAGATAAATGTGAAATAAGTGTTGTCCCTAGGTGCAGTGGTGGTGAGTCTGGGGTTGACAGTAGAAAACCACTGTGTTCTGGAAACCCAGAAAATGAATCCAAGAACAGAATTGGCCAGACTCCCACAGAACAATCCCAAAAAAAGGCTATGACTTTGTCAATACCATTCCCTGATATGAACTGCAATGGTCAACATAATTGATGCCAGCTAAGGGAGCAGGCAAGGGGATAGGGATGAGGTTGAGTGGGAAATGTAGTTCTCTGGTGATGGTGGGGGGCACATTGGTGTGGGATTGATGCTGAACGATGAGTCTTTCTAACAACTGTATTGTGAAAAGCTTTGTACTTTGTAAATCACAGTGTTTAAATAAATAAAAGAAGGGAAAAAAAGTGAATACATGTTAGTTAAGCCACTCAATCTATGGGTAATTTGTGATAGGAATTTGAGCTGTGAAAAAAGTCTTATGCATAAATTGAGAGATAAACAAATCAGAACTTAAAAACCCTTTCTGTATATCTTGATTGTGTAATGGCCATTATGGCATTGAGTGTCCCCCAGGAGATTGCAAGGAGGTCATACCATAAGACTAGGTAGAACCAGTAGGACAGGGTTTACCTGAGGAATTTTAATATAACCTCTGGTATGTAGGCGCATACAATAGATTCACTGATCAAACATGAGCTGTAAAATAAATAAATGCTATAAAATAATGAACTATTAAATAAAAAACTGCAACACTAAACAAATCATGTGGTGTTGTGCTAAATTTACATGCTGACTACGAGAACCTGCTAGCTGATTTTTAACACACATTTTCAACAAGAACCCACAAATTAACTGTTTCCACTATGTGACACTATGTAACATTATGTGCTTCTGTTAAAAAAAAAGATATTTGTCATTAAGTATTTCATAAAAAAAAAAGTGACATTGTGGGCATCTTCAATTTGCCAGGAGACTAGGAACTGAAAAATGTCGTCGATTGGTATGTTGTTAGGAAGATAAAAGCTGCTAGACAGGTTCATCTTCAAATTAAAGCATTGACTTGGATTAAACATTTGTAATTAAATTTCCTGAAAGAAGGCTCTTCCTAAATTACAATGGGATGGAAGAAGAATTAATTTTCGTCAAGATGAGGACTGAGAAAGGCTTGTTTTGCAAGCAGCCCCTCCAGCTTCAATCCCTACCATTACCTATAGTCTCCCAAATACTGCTGTGTTACTGCCATGGGTCACTCTGAGTACAGAGGCAACACTGAGCACCACTAAGTGAGGCACACAAATCCAAAACAAAATAAATAAAACCAAGATTAACAGTAAAGAGCAGTAAAGATTAAAGGAGAAACATGGATGTTCTTACTAAGCAGTTTAAGCCAGTTTCAGTTAGCATATTTTTCCTTTCTTCTAAATCGGCTTATTTTAAAACTTTGCTTTATTCTTTTTATTCTCCCTTCACTCCAACTAGAGATACCCCTTTACCTGTGGAATTTTACACTTGAGCAGAGTGCTAATGGTTGATTGCTAATTGCACCAATTAAGAGGTGTGAATGTCACCCTTTACCTACCAACTTTGTTACTTAACATGTTAATTAGTAATTGTACAGGTGCAGGTTTTTTAAGTTCACAGGGTTAACACTGAGACACAGCTTTGTTTGGGCTGTTTATTTAAACATTGAAAAATCACGAGTAAAGGGCTGATCTATGTTGGAGAATGAACAGATGTCATTACTTTTCAGAAGAAAATCTTCATACTGACGAAAGCAATAGAAGTGACCTTCCAAGATATGATTCTATGGAGCAGAGAGCTTGTCTTTTGTGTAATAGACTTTCAAACTACTGGAAGTAGAGTTACTGAAGTGCATACAACTGCATATATAATTAAGCCTGATTTCTAGAAAGTAATCTCTTTCTACAAGTTTTACTCATTTATTGGATTAGTGTTGCTATGTCCTCTAAACATCATTTTAAAAATATTTGACTACTAAAATACTTGGATGAAGGAAACTGTTTCAGAATCAGATGTGCTCAATTTGGTAAGACCTATGCTATCACTATGACAAACCTCCAATTAGGGAAGGTAACAAAAATTCATTTTATAGAAGGGATAACTGAGGTTCCAAGCAATTATTTGACTTATTCAAGACCATTAGACTAAGATTCATTTAGTTACATTCAATTTGCAAAGTGAGGTAGATTTTGGAAAGAGCTAACAACCTTCAGTTGTTCTCTAGCAGAATGAGTAATTCCTAAGAGAAGCTGGTCGTTTTTAGCATGTCCTCAAGCCTACTAAAATATCTTTGCTCTTTCCATGCATCTGGAAGAGCAACTGTTGTTTTCAGTCATTCATGGGGAAAGTGTGCGGTAAGGGCCTCTTCTATTTTTGTGGTAGACGCCACAACAAATAAAGAACGTCTCTGGGAAGCCTCGTGAGTGGCTCCTTGGAGCCTAAACTGCAAGATTTTGAGAACTGCTGTGCAATGGTAAATCTAATTGGTGATTTGAGACCAGTAACCAGAGACATGTTTGAAGTTGTAGATCTGAGACTGTAAAACCAGTGAGTTTCTTGCTTTTCTCTCCACCACCACCTTCCCAATTTTGCATTTAACAACTATTTTTAGGTTGTTATCACTGTTTTGAAAAGCATAAAATGTTCACAAGAGATAACTATAAATTTATGTCATATAATAAAATATATTATATCCCTCAGTATGACTATTATTAATACTTTGATTTGTAATGTCAAAAATGATACTTCAGGGGACAGAGTGATAGTCCAGTGGGTAGGGCGTTTGCCTTGCACACGGCTGGCCCATGCCGGCCCAAGATTCGATCCCGGCATACCATATGGTCCCCCAAGCACTGTCAGGAGTAATTCCTGAGTGCAGAGCCAGGAGAAACCCCTGAGCATCACCAGGTGTGATTTCCCCCAAAAAGCCAAAAAAAAAAGATACTTTATACATGCATAAACATTTCAAAAGTTAAAGTGGGTATTTCTTTTGCAAGCCGAGAGGAAAATATACTTCCATTCATTATTGCATTTAGACATTTTCCCTTAAAATACCTGATTGGTTTCAATTTATTTTTGTTTGCTAAGTATTGCTCCATAACAACAAAAATAGTTAATTTTACATATATTGATCTTTTCTGATTTTTACAATGATAAATACTATGATGACATTATTACATTTAAAAAAAAATAATCCTTTGAAGGAAGGACCAGAGACATACCTTAGAGGTTGAGATTTGTGCCTTGTATGAAGCTGACCCTGATTTAATTTACCTCACAGTCCTGGAGCATCATTGGGCATATTCCTGGAGGACCTGAAAGTTCTCAAGATCAAACCAGGTGGCCTACATGATCCCTTGGGACTATATGGCCAGATATGACCCTGGAGGGTTCCAAGCATCACTGGGTAATTTTCATCATGGGGTTGGAGCAGTACCATATCCTTGGGCCCTTGCATTGAACCACTGACCCCTTGGAGTGAGAATTCTATGGAGTGCCCCCTAGGTGACCCATGTATTTATTTGGAGAAGATACCACTCTCAAAAGAAATAAATTCTTAGAAGTAGACTGTTAGGATGTGTGTGTCACTGCTTACCAAATTATCACCAAACCTAACAACTCAAAGTAACATTCAGTGCCATATCACGGCCTGGTATCATGACTCAGTTCATTCTTCTTAAAACATGCATTGAGGTTAACTGTTTTTTAGGGGCTATTGGTCTCCTAAAAACAATTAGGTTTTATGGTAAATAACTTCTTCCAAATTCACTGTGGTAAATAACTTCTTCCAAATTCACTTTAAGTGCTGAACTATTCCATTTTCTTGCTCTTTCAGGACCAAAATTCTATTCTCTTGTTTGTCGCAGGCCGAAAGAGTCTTTAACATCTAGCGAAAGTCCAAAATATTACTTCCAGAGTCTCCCAGCATAGGCTACCTTAAAGCATGACTGGTTACTGTTTCTAAACCTGCAAAAGAGAGTAACATACTCAACAAGACAAGAGCTACAGTGACATAATCTGTCAATTGCTTTATATCCTGCTTCTTTTCTATGTTTATTCTATTAGTTTCACATAAATTACAGATTCCAAGATATTTCTAAGAAGAATCTGATACAAGAAAGAACTTCAAGAAGGAGGTTCAGGGGAATAATATCCAAAATTTGTCCACTGTAATACAACTATAGTTTAAATGAGTATAACCAAACTGCAAATGCCTCTCTCTAGCAGTGGACTAAGATACTCCTTTATCCCTTTATCTATGCTTACCATAGCATTATTAAAAAATGCTTACCATAGCATTATTAAAAAAATGAAATGCCAATCTGATCAGAATAAAATGATATTTTAATTTATTTGCTTATAAATGAAAATGTATATTCTTATGTATCTTAGTTATTTGCATATGTTTGATTTTGAGAGTTGTCTTCCTTTAGGTAGAGTATCAATGTTGGGAGCCTGAGTGATAGCACAGTGGGAAGGGCCTTTGCCTTGCACATGGCTGACCTCTGGGTTAATCCTCAGTATCCCATATGGTCCCCTGAGTACTTCCAAGAGTAATTTCTGAGTGCAGAGCCAGGATTAACCCCTAGCATCCCTGGGTGTGACCCAAAAAGCAAAAATAAAATAAATAAAAGGTTCTTTTGCCCTTAAAAATAATAAATAAATAAAAATAAAGTTTTTCACACACAGCAGAAACACAATCCGCACTTTTATTTTCATAGCAGCACTATTCACAATAGCCAGAACCTGGAAACAACCAGTATGCCCGAGAACTGATGACTGCATAAAGAAAACTGTGGTACATCTACACAATGGAATACTATGCAGCTGTTAGGAAAAATGAAGTTATGAAATTTGCCTATAAATGGATGGACATGGAAAGGATCATGTTGAGTGAAATTAGTCAGAAGGAAAGAGACATAGAATGACTGCATTTATTTGCATGACACATATATATCAGGTGGTCTTACCGAAAGTGGAAATTACTGCAAACGTGTGGGAGTCAGAGATTAGGTAAAACAGAGAAGGGAACATGTGTGAATAAATGTCGAAAGGGCTGATACCTACATAGAACTGAGCATTAAATACAGGCAAAAAAATGCACATGATGGCTTCTAAGTGTATGTAGTGCAACCCACAATGTGTAAGAGAAGGAAAAGAGAGAGAGAGAGAGAGAGAGAAAAGAGATAAAGAACCTGCATTTAGGCAGGCTATGGGAGGCGGGAAGGGAATTGGGGACATTGGTGATGTGAAATGGGCACTGGTGGAAGGCGGGGTGCTGGGACACTATGTGACCGAAACCTCCAAACATGAACAACATTGTAATTGTATATCTCTCGGTGGTATAATAAAATGGTTAATTAAAAAAAAACTTCAAAAAAATAAGTTTTTCAGAGTTACATTTGTTGCATTGAAAGATGAAATACCAACTATAAGACCAAGATAACTGCCCTCCAATGTCCTGATGGATCTATCACATCCTGCAGAAAGGCAATGGAGAAGATTATCCATGACTTCTACTCAGATCTCTTTGATAGCCTCGTCCACCTGCCCACATACCAAATTCCTCAGGATGGATATGTCGGTTCCCAACGTTCTCCCTTCTGTAATCCAACATGCCATTTCATCAGTAAAGAAGGGAATAGCACCAGGCCCAGACAAAGTCAGACCCTAACACCTGAAGAATCTGCCATCAGTACTCATCAATTCACTGGTTTGGCTCTTCACACGCTACCTGTCTAAATGCAAGGTGCCCTCCCATTGGAAAACCAGTAGGATAGTTCTACTGTTCAAGAAGGGAGACATCCATGACATTGGTAGCTATTGCCCCATCTGCCCGTTGTCTGTCATCTACAAGCTCTTCACTCGAGTCATCCTGAACAGGATTGGCAGAGCATTAGATAAAGGGCAACCATGTGAGCAAGCCGGCTTCCGAAAAGGATTCAGCACAATTGACCATACCCACATGGTAACCAAGCTCATTGAGGTTTGTAGGGAGTTCAGGATGCCACTCTGTGTCACGTTCATTGGTTTAAAGGAAGGCTTTGATTCTGTGGAGACTGAAGCAGTCATCAAAGCCCTAGCCAAGCAAGGCATTCAAACCCAATACATCAAGATCCTTCATGAGCTTTATTACGGATTCACCACCAGGATCTCAACATTCTACAAAGAAGTGGTCATCGATGTCAAAAGAGGGGTTGCCAGGGTAATACCATTTCACCAAAACTCTTCAGCGCCACCCTCAAGAACATCATGCAACAATTAGAATTGGAAGGAATGGGAGTGAAGATAGACAGTTGGCAACTACACAACCTCTGCTTTACTGATGACATCATTCTAATAACACTAAGCATTAGCCAAGCGGCACAATGCTGGCTGACTTCGACCCAGAATGTGGAAAGATAGGTCTACAGCTGAATCTCAGGCAAAACTATGTTCATGAAAAATGAACTGGTTCCTGAGGCCCCATTCACTCTCAATGGAACAAACCTCTCTGAAAGTAGCAGTTTTGTGTACCTAGGTCAAGAAGTCAACATGATGAACGACCTAAAACCTGAGCTGTGCAGGAGGAAGAGAGCAGCATGGAATGCCTTCAAAAGCATTGAAGAAATAGCTAAAAAGGGGAGAAGAACCTCTGCCTCTGGGCACATCTCTTTGACTCCACTGTTCTCCCTGCATTAACATATGCCTCAGAGACCTGTGCCCTATGAAAGCAGGATGGGAATGCTATTTGGGTCTCCCAAAGAGGAATCAAAAGAGCTATGCTTGGAATATCACGCCTCACTCAAGTGAAAGAAGGAATCTAGAGCTCTGACTTCCGTCGCTGTTCTAGAGTCTGGGATGCTCTCTCATTTTCCAAGGCGTTGAAAATCACATGGGCTGGACATGTAATGCGATTTGGAGATGACCGCTGGACTAGAGCCGTTACCGACTGGATCCCACGGGATGTCAAAAGATCCCGTGGCCACCCACCTACAAGATGGTCAGACTTCCTTGTCAAGATCCTGAATGAACGGTTTGAGGCTCTTTGTATTCCTGAAGCAATCAGATGCCATTGGGCTACACTGGCACGTGATAGGGCCAAATGGAAATGTTACTGGCACACGCTCGGGCAAATCAATGAATAACGGGATGTCAAGTGATCAAGTGATCAAGTGACATTTGTTGCAAATGTTTTCACCCATAAGTTTGTTGATTTTTATTTGGAGGTGAATTATTTTATTATAGTCAAATTAAATATTATTTACATTGCTGGTACTCTTTTTTACAACATGTAAAATGTTTTACTGCTCCAAAATTACGTTTTTTTAAAATATTAAAATAGTCGAGGTATGTACAGTCATTTGTCCCTTGTCACTTGTCTTCCCCATTGTTCATCGATTTGCTCGAGCAGGCACCAGTAACGTCTCCATTCATTGGGAATGAGGTCCATTATTTTACTGTTTTTGGCATATCGAATACACCACGGGTAGCTTGCCTGGCTCTGCTGCGGCTCTGGGTTCATCCCAAAGGACCCAATCTTTTCTGTCAGATCATCAACCATGATCTGGGCCCACAGGGCAGAGACCTGGGTGTAGACAAGCCTATCTCCTGTCTGCCATCTGCTGATGCCGGGTACCACAGCCTGCAACACCTCCAGGGGCAGGAACTTAGAGTAATTAATATTTTTATAATTACATGTAATTCTATCTGGTATTGCTGGGCATATGATATAAAATGATATTTAAAATTATTTTTATGTCAGAATGGCTGTCAAGTTTATAAAGACTTATCAAGCCTAGAAAACATGAAGGACAACAAATAATGTAGTGGAACTTGTTAATCTGGGGCATATGAGGGCCACAAAGCACATATTCATTTAGGAATTGAGAATTTATTCTTTGAGATCATTTTTTGATGTGTTAGCTTCCTAAATTCTCTCCTTTACTTTCACATGTCTTTTTTTATTTTTTTCTGCTATTTTTAGAACTGAATTGCTGCAATAAATCCCAGTGTATTCACTGCATGGTCAGTCTAAAAAACTGAAAAGATTTTTTATGGTCTTCTTTGTTTCTAACATGGCAGAATCTATTAACTGTGCCATGAAGTGAATTCTCATTTTTCTCTGTCTTAACAATAAAGCCTTTTGGTTGTAGTGGAACTTATAAACATCAGTAGGCAGTCTATATCTCCAACTTCGTTCATATTTATTTAGTCATGGCCACATGAGTAAGATCTGACCAATGGGATGTGAGCAAAAGTGATGTGTACAATTTCTGAGTCATATACTTAGAAGGACGTTTCCCCCACTTTTTCTTTTTTTTCCATTTTCATGCTGGAACATGTATGTACAGGAAAATCAGTTTTAACCAAGAAGGCAAAGGCAACATTGTAGAGTTTGTGATTCTAAAATACTTTGAGCCATTAGTACCATCACCACAGTGTATTCTGTGAAGTAAACAGAATAGTTGAAATCGACCACAGAGCCATACAAAGGTTGAGAGATCACTGGTCTGATGCAATAGTTATTGACTTCAGTGTGTGAGTCAGTATACACACTCATACCAGTGAGCAGAATGGTATTGCTGGTCTGCATGAATAATGATGTTGGAGTCAATGCTACTGTAAAGCAACCTGCAATGGAGAGTTGTGAAACATGAGCCTAAACAATCAGTTTGCTTGCTTTTGTGCAGTTAACTTAGAATGGTTTTCTTAGTTTCAAAAATGTGCCAAAAATTAAAAGAGACTATGTTAGTTGAGAAGATGAATTTATTTACAATTTGGCCCCTTACTAAAAATATATATCTGCCAGCCTCTTCATTAAAGTTTGAGAACTACAGTTCAGTTCATTTCAATAGATTCTTGGAAACTGCAATTTAAAACAAAATGGCATTTAAAAAATAGTGAAAACAGGGCTGAAGCTGGAGAGAGAACTTGATGATCTGAGTCCATGCTTTGTTCCTGCTTTGCATGAAGAAGGCCTGTCTATGATCTGTGGCACCTCATGATCAGAACTGAGGGTAACCCCTAAAGCCCAGAGCACCACCAGGTGTGCCCCCAAAAAGCCAGAAAAGAGGTCCTTGAATAACATTTCATTCCATTTTTCACCTTTCTGCTGCCTGTGTCTGAAGTAGTAAAGTTCCTGGCTTACATATGTGGCCTGGGTCAGACCTGGTGAAAGATACCAATTATTGAAAAGATTAGACCACTAGATTCTTGGTCCCATCAGCTTACTGTTTCAAGAGAAAATAAAATTAATTTGCACAATTTCCCTATTCTATTATCCAGTGGGAAAATCCCAGGTACACAAGACCCTAAGCACATGTTCCCCATTTAATTATTGGTCACTGCCAAACCTAATAACATGAAACACCAAAATCACAGAACTCCAAAAATAACAATTACTTAAAAAGGATAATAGCGATCGCCCCAAACTATACTAGGTAGAGATTCCCTCCTTAGAATTTCTCAGCTATAACCCTCTCTGACTAACGTGTCCCTGAATAAATCTTCTTTGCTCTTCTCTCACTAAAAGGGTAAATTCTTTAACTAACCTTGTTCTCATGCCCCAGGGAATTCCCACTTGAGCATGGACACAATAAAAAGGACATTGAACAAAACTGCTTTGTGATTCAAGGACCTGTCAAAATATCATAATGGCACCAAATTAATTAACTAGAAGATCCCCAAGTCTGTGGAAATATCTACTACCATTCTACTAACCCTGGGACTGTTAAGGAAAGAGAAATAAACCTTTTCATATATAAGCCTCCATAAGTGAGGTCTCATTGTTCCAGCAGCTAAATCCATGCTCTATAAGAGGTAAAAAGAAGTCACTATAGGATGTCTTCATCACTGTTTGCACAACTTTGGCACAACTCACTGATAGCCAGAAGTCAGTGGTTCACTTTTGGCTTCTGATATCTTCCTTCTTGGGCTGGTCTTTCCAGTTTCATATGTTGGATTTATCTAGGTATCTTCCATATGTTTTGAACTTAGGAGTCTTTGATACAAATCTTTGATACCCCCCACCCGCCCAAGATGTCTTAGTCCAAATAGATGATGGGCTGGCTGGGGGTGGGAGAAAGCAGCAGATTAAAGGAAGCCCCACTCAGGTAACACTTTCGTTGCCCCCTCACCTATGTCCAGCCAGGCAGCAAGTCAGCAGGAATCTCAACCATGAGCAGTGACTCTGGCCAGAAACTAAGGAAAGCTGAGGGGACAGGGAGCCGTTGGTCCTAGAGAGAACCAGCAGCATGTTACAGAGCAGCAAGTCCATGTAAGGGAACACAGGTGACAGGGTTTATTGCATATTTCAGACTAGGATTATGTAAACCGGATGGAGAAATGGCCTAGGGCCATTGTACTGCACTGGAGGTGGGCCGAGGGACATCATACTTACACAGGGGTGAGCAGACAACAAGGGACAAGACTTAGGACATCATATACTGGAGCCAGCTATGGGGATGAGTGAAGTTGTAAAGGAGAGGCCTGAACTCTTGGGAGAGATCAGACCCATCTAATAAAACTGTATCATCAACTTCAGTCTCTTAAGCATTTGAATTTTGTGTGCAAATCTTCCATACAATGCTCAGGAATGCATAATCTGTCAAATAAATCCACTTTCTCACTGACATCTTCTGAAAAGTTGGATGGAATTAAAACAATATGTCAGGTTTGCTTTAATGTTTCCACTGAAATGATTCCTTCAAAATAATCAGTGGTTTTATCAGGAATTTTACTGTACTTACATGTCCTTATCCCAGTATCTTGAGTGAGAACGTTAAGTAGATCCCTGTTGAACCAATTATCATGACCTTTCTTCTGACAATGCAAGCCTATTTATCCTTGTTTCAAATGGTATTTGGAAAGACATTGGTTCTTAATAGATAGGAAATAACAGTGATGTCTGCAGTCAGTCAAATGTGGAGATCTTTTTAAAGGGAAGTGAAGGAGGAAGCCTCAGTTTCCCCTTGCCAACCTGAGAGAGGCCCACAGTTTCTCCTTGTCAGCAGCTCCAGTTCTCCCATTAACCTACCCTGCCTCATCCTAAGGCCCTATCTCTAACATTCCAGACTTTTCCAGAACCATACAATTCCCTTTGGAACCAGGAGTCACAAGACTAAGATAACAAACAATACCTGAGGCGGATAGCCAGAGAGACCCAAACCAGCCAGACCACCCTGAAGATTTCTGGCATTCTCTGTAATACTTGGTTGATAACAATGCAGGAGGCCTTTTAAAGAGCCTATACAATCACTTACTTTAACTTAGTCCTATACTAAGTTCCTCCCCCAAGGGGGAGTTCCTTTCCTCTCTCCTCTACTTTCCAATAAACTTTTCTACTTTCTAATTCTGAGTCTGAGCATCTTTATTATTCAATATTTTCATTCTTGAAAATATTGAAGAACCTGGGAATATCGATCGAACAGAGACCTGCCTCCGCTGCTTCTGCCTCGCCTGCATCAGAAGTAAAGACTTTGGCCAGACACAAAAGAATTTTGCCGTTAGAGAGGAAACAAACCCGTTTTATTGCCCTATTGTTTGACAGGGGACATGCAGATTCCTGACTGTCTTTGTGTCCAATGCCAGGTTAATCATTCTGTCTAGGAAAGGAGGGGTGCAAGGCAGATATTCTCTCGGATGCTAATCAGAGGGGAAGGAAGAGAGAGGGGTGGTTCTGAACCAAAAGAGTAGGCAAACTACAGCTCTTTTCCAAGTTCTCTCCGGAAACGTACAAAGCAAACAGCCAGCAAGGTGGCCAAGGTTGATTCCAGCGGAGCAATATGTTCCGAGGCAGGGTAGCTGCAGCGTAAACAAAGCTCAGGTTAGGGCGATCAGTTGGGTCAGTGCGAGGGAAGAAGATGTTCGCGTTTGCAGCGAATAGGCGACCGCTCCGCAGCACTCCCCAAGCTGAACTGCGAGCAGACTCGTGTCATTTTGTGTGCAGTAATGAAGCCTGACGAGAGGTCTCCAGCTTGCAGATTGCCGGCTGTTGTCCTAAAAATGCAAACCATCGCCTCGGGCCATGGAATCGGGAACAGGCCGAGGACGGAGGCTCAGGCTGGGCTCCCCCACTGCTCACCCTCCCTTTAGCACTCTAGACTTGGACGTCGAAAGCTGGTCTTTACCCTTGTACAGAAGGGCAGAGAAGAAAAGAATTTTTTAAGATGTCCCAGAGGCCAACGGTTTTAATCCTGACTTTCTGTAGAGCAGAAATTAACTCGGGGGGGGGGGGTGGGGGGGGGCAAACGCGCCCCTCAAGTCCCCTTGCGTTTTCTCATGCAAAATAAGCCTTTTGAACTTGAAAGCTATTTTGGCTCCTCTATCCTCAACGCCCCTTTCCCCCTCCACCCTAAGCTCTCTTTGTTTTCTCTGTAGAGCAGTCAAGTCAACGGCAGTCTCCGTGGGTCTTTTGGAACAATGGCTCATTAATAATCCAAGGGCGCGGCCAGTCCTAGGGTTCACGACTCCCGGGGCAGCCCCGGAGCTCGCACCCTGTATTAGTTTAGAAGCCCCCAACACGGAGGAAGTGGCTGGGCTTCCTGCCGCAGCCACAGCTCCGGAGCTTCACGGACAGCCAAAGACCTGAAACCTGGCCGGGGCTTGAGCATCGTTGCCTGGGCCTGAAGTGGATTTATCCTTTTCTGCACCGATTTTATTTGTTTGCTTGCTTGTTTGTTTTGCGTTAAAACGCGTTACCTTCATGTTTCCTAAGCAGGCTTCTGGTTCTCACGCTGCAGAGATTTTTGTGACTCCTGAGAAAAAGGCCCTTTGTGTGTTGTCACTTGCTCCCAGGTCCCATTCTCTCTGAGGGACTGGTCGCCCACTGCTAGCGTTTTAGAGACCCTCTGGGCTCTTTCCAATCTCTGGGAAAGCGGAAACCCTGTCGTATGTGTGGTGGGGGGGTGTAGGGGTGCAGGGATGTGATTTTTTATTGAGTGTTTAGGTATATATTATTTCTATGAAAATTTTGACAGACAACAAAGGATTAAAAAACTGTCTATTTTCTGCTGTCAAGGAAACAAGCTGTTCTCTCCCCATTTAAAGCTCCCCTTGGTAAACTTGGTGAAAACTTTATTAAGAATTGATGAAAATAGTCAGCCTCTCACAGAACTCACCTGGAGTGGTTTCTAGAGCTACCATATGCCTTGGGCAAGCTTGATAAATCTCTGACTGTGAATCCAGCTCTGGTTTTCTGTGCGTCCTAGTTAGAGAGAACCTAGCCATGCTAAGATTTCTGGATTTCTGGGGAAAAAAAAAAAGAACACAGAAACTTTATAACTCAACAGCACTTCTTGCTTCATAAACACTTTGCATAAGCTGCTAAACTTCCCTCCTCAAAGTCCTTAGAGGAACAGGAAAGGCAAGACAACATTAGATGAATTCAAGAGGAACATAAGAATCATTAAGTCCTAGAGGCACAGGAAGACAAAGGGGTAGGAATAGTTAAAGACATCGTTGCTGAAAATTTTTCCAGAGCTGGAGGATACAGACATACAGATCCAAGAATCCCAAAAAGTACCAGCAAAAAAAAGACGCTAAAAAAACTAAGGCATATTCCAATCAGAATGATGAATATCATACAGATACAACACTGCAAGCAGCACAATCAAAAAAGGAAATTTCATACAGGGGAAGCATCATTAGGTTTACAACAGACATATCAAATATAAACCTCTGAGACTAAAGACAGTGGAGGGAGTTAGCATTCAAAATTCATAAAATGAAGGCCTTACCAAGCATACTTTACCAGGCTAGGTCTCATTCAAATTGAAGGAATGATACACAATTTAATAAATAATAAATAAACAACAGCTTAGAAATTTAAGCATCAATATTTCATGTTTATATGAACAGGAGTCTATGAAAAAAAGTGCTTGGTGAATATGTCCATTTTAGGTGAACAATTATATAATTAATCTATTTCCAAAGGGTTCCCAGCCCTGGCCCTGCCATCCCAATAGAGCCTTGCAAGACCCCAGAGGAACCCTTGCATCATGAGGGGCTGCCATTTTCAACATCCCGACTCCACAGCTCATCAAGCTCCACCAAGAGAAAAGTCAACCTTTCCCGTTGCACACGGCCACAAACTGAGAGCCTACTACCAAGAGTATCCCACCTGCACTGCTAGCCTGGCAAGGTACCTGTGTAGTATTTGATATGCCAAAAACCAGTAACAATTACAGACCACATTCCCATGACCTGAAGGAATGGTTTGGGGCTTTCATGTTCCTGGAGTGAGCAGATGCCCTTGGGCTACACTAATAGATGACAGGATGTATGGAGATGTTACTGGTGCCCACCAGCAAATCAATGAACAATGGGAACACAAGTGATGCAAGTGATATGTCTCATGCAAAAAAAAATGTAATACCAAGATAGTTGGTTTACAAATTTCCTAATACGATACAAAACACTGTTACCCATATCTACAACAGTTTGGATATATAATTGCTATTTATTATATATTAATATATAATAATTATATATTATAATTATCATAATAATTAATATATTAATTATTATAACAATTAATATATTATTATATATAGAGCAGAAAATAGAAGCCTAGAAATTAATAGAGCAGAAAATAGAAGCCTAAGGATCTATACAAAGAGAACTACAAGACACTGCTTCAAGAAATAAAAGAGGACACGAGGAAATGGAAACACATTCCCTGCTCATGGATGGGGAGGAATTAACATTGTTAAGATGGTAATACTCCTAGAGCTTGTACAGATTCAATGCGGTTCCTATAAGGATTCCCATGACATTCTTTAAAGAAATTGACCAAACACTTCTGAAATTCATATGGAATAATAAGCCCCCACGGATAGCTAAAGCAATCCTTGGGAAGAAGAAGATGGGAGGCATCACCTTTCCCAACCTCAAACTGTACTACAAAGCAGCAGTAATTAAAACAGCGTGGTACTGGAATAAAAACAGACCGGTGGACCTATGGAATAGAGTTGAGTATCCTGACACCCACCCTCAAAGACATGATCAGTTAATCTTTGATAAAGGTGCAAAGAGTCCAAAACTGGAGTAAGGGAAAGCCTCTTCAACAAGTGGTGCTGGGGAAAACTGGACAGCTACATGTAGAAAAATGAATTTGGACCCGTGTCCAACACCTTGCACAAAAATCAGTTCAAAATGGATTAAAGATCTCAATGTCAGACCTGAATCCATAAAGTATGTTGAAGAAAATATAGGAAAAACCCTCCACGACATCGATGCTAAAGAGCATCTTCAAAGTGAAGCACCATTAACAAAGCAACTAGAAGAAAATATAAATATATGGGACTACATGGAAACTGAAGAGCTTCTGCACCTCGAAAGAAACAGTGACCAAGATAGAAAGACAGTCGACGGAATGTGGGAAAGAATATTCACCCAATACCCATCTGATAAGGGGGTTAATATCCAGGATATATCAGGCACTGGTACAGCTATAAAAAAAAACAGCCAACCCCATTAGAAAATGGGGAGAGGGAGATGAACAGAAACTTTGACAAGGAAGAAATCCGGAATGGCCAAAAGGCATATGAAAAAATGCTCATCATCACTAATCATCAGAGAGATGCAAATCAAAACAACAATGAGATATCACCCTCACACCACAGAGAATGGCCCATATCCAAAAGGGTAAAAGCAACAAGTGCTGGCGTGGATGTGGGGAAAAGGGGACTCTCATACACTGTTGGTGGGAATGTCGACTTGTACAACCTTTCTGGAAAACAATATGGACATTCCTCCAAAGACTAGAAATTGAGCTCCCCTTTTGACCCAGCCATACCGCTCCTGGGAATATACCTGGAAAGCCAAAGCGCACAGCGGAAACACAATCCGCACTTTTATTTTCATAGCAGCACTGTTCACAATGGCCAAAACCTGGAAACAACCAGTATGCCCGAGAACTGATGACTGGATAAAGAAACTGTGGTACATCTACGATTGGAATACTATGCAGCTGTCAGAAAAAATGAAGTTATGAAATTTTGCTATAAATGGATGGATATGGAAAGAATCATGTTGAGTGAAATTAGTCAGAAGGAAAGGGAGAGACATAGAATGACTGCATTTATTTGCATGGCATAAATATACTAGGTGATCTTACCAAAAGTGGAAATTACCACAAGCGTGTGGGAGTCAGAGGTTGGTTTAGATAGAGAAAGGAACATGAGTGAATAAATGTCTAAAGTTCTGATGCTAACATAGAACTGAGCATTAAGGACAGACAAAAAATACAAATGATGGCTTCTAAGTGTGTCCGTAGTGCAACCCACAATGTGTGGGAGAAGGAGGAGAGAGAGAGGGAGAGGAGAGGAGATAAAGAACCTGCCATTTAGGCGGGATGTGGGAGGGGAGGGAATTGGGGACATGGGTGGTGGCTGAGGGGCACTGGTGGAGGCGGGTGCTGGAACACTGTGTGACCGAAACCCCCAAGCGTGAGCAACTTTGTAATTGTATATCTCACGGTGGTATAATAAAATGTTTAAAAAAAAAAAAAAAAAAAAAAAAAAAAAAAAAAAAAAAAAAAAAAAAAAAAAAAAAAAAAAAAAAAAAAAAAGAAAATGAAGCCTAGAAAGTGGTACATTTTGTTTTTGATCATATTCTCAGTAGCTAAACTAGATCTTTGTTTTCTTATTTCTGCTTGAGACTTCTTGAGACCTTCCCTCTTCCCT
>JAJIBD010024692.1:0-14384 GCA_021461705.1 Cryptotis parvus | reverse complement strand
AATCAAATACCTAGGAATCAGCTAAACCAAGTGTGTAAAGGACCTATACAAAGAAATACAAGACACTGCTTCAAGAAATAAAAGAGGACACGAAATGAAACACATTCCCTGCTCTTGGATGGGAAAATTAACATTGTCAAGATGGTAATACTCCCTAGAGCTTTGTACAGATTCAATGCGGTTCCTATAAGGATTCCCATGACATTCTTTAAAAGAAGTGACCAAACACTCCTGAAATTCGCTATGGAATAATAACCCCCACGGATAGCTAAAGCAATCCTTGGGAAGAAGAAGATGGGAGGCATCACCTTTCCCAACCTCAAACTGTACTACAAAGCAGTAGTAATTAAAACAGCGTGGTACTGGAATAAAAACAGACCTGTGGACCTATGGAATAGAGTTGAGTATCCTGGCCCCCACCCTCAAAGACATGATCAGTTAATCTTTGATAAAGGTTGCAAAGAGTCCAAACTGGAGTAAGGAAAGCCTCTTCAACAAGTGGTGCTGGGAAAACTGGACAGCTACATGTAAAAAAATGAATTTGGACCTGTGTCTAACACCTTGCACAAAAATCAGATCAAAAATGGATTAAAGATCTCAATATCAGACCTGAATCCATAAAGTACGTTGAAGAAAATATAGGAAAAAACCCTCCACGACATTGAAGCTAAAGACATCTTCAAAGGTGAAACACCATTAACAAAGCAACTAGAAGAAAATATAAACATATGGGACTACATGAAACTGAAGAGCTTCTGCACCTCGAGAAAGAAACAGTGACCAAGATAGAAAGACAGTCCACAGAATGGGAAAGAATATTCACCCAATACCCATCTGATAAGGGGTTAATATCCAGGATATATCAGGCACTGGTACAGCTATATAAAGAAAAAAAACAGCCAACCCCATTAGAAAATGGGGAGAGGAGATGAACAGAAACTTTGACAAGGAAGAAATCGAATGGCCAAAAGGCATATGAGAAAAATGCTCATCATCACTAATCATCAGAGAGATGCAAATCAAAACAACAATGAGATATCACCTCACACCACAGAGACTGGCCCATATCCAAAGGGTAAAAGCAACAAGTGCTGGGCGTGGATGGGGGGAAAAGGGGACTCTCATACATTGTTGGTGGGAATGTCGACTTGTACAACCTTTCTGGAAAACAATATGGACATTCCTCCAAAGACTAGAAATTGAGCTCCCCTTTGACCCAGCCATACCACTCCTGGGAATATACCCTGGGAAGCCAAAAACACAGGCGGAAACACAATCCGCACTTTTTTTTTCATAGCAGCACTATTCACAATAGCCAGAACCTGGAAACAACCAGTATGCCCGAGAACTGATGACTGGATAAAGAAACTGTGGTACATCTACACAATGGAATACTATGCAGCTGTCAGGAAAAATGAAGTTATGAAATTTGCCTATAAATGGATGGACATGGAAAGGATCATGTTGAGTGAAGTTAGTCAGAAGGAAGAGAGAGACATAGAATGACTGCATTTATTTGCATGACATAAATATACCAGGTGATCTTACCAAAAGTGGAAATTACCACAAGCGTGTGGGAGTCAGAGGTTAGGTAAGATAGAGAAGGGAACATGTGTGAATAAATGTCGAAAGGTCTGATACCAACATAGAACTGGGCATTAAATACAGGCAAAAAAATGCAAATGATGGCTTCTAAGTGTATGTGAGTGCAACCCACAATGTGTGGGAGAAGGAGAGAGAGAGGGAGAGAGAGGGGAGATAAAGAACCTGCCATTTAGGCAGGGTGGGGGGGGGAGGGATTGGGGACATGGGTGGTGGGTGGGGGGCACTGGTGGAGGGCGGGTGCTGGAACACTTTGTGACCGAAACCTCCCAAGCGTGAACAATTGTAATTGTATATCTCACGGTGGTATAATAAAATGTTAAAAAAAAGAAAAGATTTCAAAAAGTAAACAAAGAGTTAAGTTTAGTTTATTTTTATTAATTTTCATTGTTGAATCACCATGAGAGACAGTTACAAAGGTTATCTTAGCTCGCCTTTCATATAGTGTGCCAACACTCATCCCTTCACCTGGGCCATTTATTACCACCAAATGTTTCAGTCTCCCCCTCTCCCCCAAAGCCTGCCTATGTGCAGACACTTTTCTTCTCTTTGTTTCCTCACCACATTTTTTTGCCTGTGGCTTTTTACACTACAAGAGTTTTCACACATTTTACCACCTTCCAGTACCTAGCTCTGGCCCGGTGATTGTTTTCAGTTGTGCATTGTCAGGTTGGGTCCCAATTATCTAGCCCTAAATCCCTCTCCCTCCCTTTCCATTTTGAGGCAAGCTTCCAACTGTAGACCAGTCCTCCTGTGTTTCTATTATCTTTTAGTGTCATTCTCATACTATGATTTTCCCTAATACCCGACAAATGAATGTGATCATTTCCATGTCTGATCCTCCCTCTTACTTATTTTACTCTGAGTGATACTCTCCATGGCAAACCCCGCATAAGCAAATTGTGCTACATCAATTTTTTCCTAATGAAGTTTTCATATTTAGCCTGCCTAAGGCATTTCGTTGCATATATGTACCTGAGTTCCTTTAACCACTCATTGTTCCTGGACAATTGGGTTGTTTGCAAATTCTAGCTATTGTAAATCACACTGCAAAGAAGTATAGGAGTGCAGACGCCCTTTCTTCGTTGTTTTAGGGCCCTTAGAGGTGTATTCTCAGGAATGGCATTGATTTTTTTATTTTTCATGTACAGAAACTTTCATCCTCAATTATTTAACTTTTTGGGGAGTACGGTTTATTACTCCCATGTGTAGTGTTCAGTATCAAGGTTTAAAAATCAATAGGTTTTCTAATGTTTTGTTTACAGGTTAAAAAAAAAGGTGGAAAAAGAAGGTGGATTGAGCATAGTGCTCAATGTTAAAAATGTTTCAAAAGATTAAGGATGAGTTTCCTTTTTTAATGTTTTTGCTTACAGGTTTTTTCAGAAAAAGAACTTGGCTGTTATAAATTCTTCTATGATGTTTAATGGAACTAAGTTGCTACCAGCTCTTCCTGTGCCCAGCTGTTCACCCAGGCACCTGGGAGGATGAGGCGGGTTCTGCTCTGACCCGCCACCAGCAGAGCCTAAAAGCCAGAGGAGACCCCCCACACCATGAGGACCGCCATTTTACTCATCCGGACTCCTCTCGTCAGCGCTCCACAGAAGGATAGTTGATCACGGCGGCGCAGTTCATCAATAAATGCTCGAGATTATTGGATTCTACGGAAATATCCCCTGCAGGCAAGCCTGGCAAGCTACCTGTGTTGTATTTGATGCCACCAGTAACAATTATAGATCTCATTCCCATGACTTGATGAAATGGTTTGAATCTCTTTATGTTCCTGGAGCGGGCAGATGCCCTGGGCCCACACTAGCATGTGACAGGACATATGGAGCATACTATAATTCTTACTCAAGCAAATCTATGATCAACAGGAAAGACAAGACAAGTGATGTTTCAATGTTTTGAACTCTCGTTACAGTGCTCATGCAAAAGGTTTGCTAATTAATGAAAAAAGTTTTCTAATGATCCTGTTCACAGGATGAGGACATTGGAACATAATATACTTGTGCTATGGCATCAATACTTGAGAGACTCCTAAAACAGGGCTCACTAAAATTAATCATTGTCTTCCAATTTGTTGAGCAGGCACATAACATCTCCATTTGTTGGGAATGAGGTTCATTATTGTTACTATTTTTTGGCATATCAGATACACCATGGGTAGCTTGCCGAAGGCTCTCTAGGAAAAGATGCTTTCTCACCATCATATTTGCCAGCTTTATACCCTTGAGGCTTTACTTCATTATCACTTATCACCTAGATGGGTCCTATATACAGATTATCAAAAATATATATATGTGTGTGTGTGTATATGTTTGTGCGTAATGTGGTGGCCACCATTATATTTGTGATTAATGTTGTGTCTATGTTATGTCTAAAATACTTACCTTCTCAATTTGTGACCACTACAAACCTCTATTGAATTGGTTCATCAGCTCCATTGCTACTTAGACTCACCAACTTTGGATTCATCAATTATCAATTACTTTTCTCCTGCTCACCCGTGCTAGAGCTTCTTTATGTTTTCTCCATCCCAAACTTGGATTCCAGCCAAAGCCCTAATATCTCTATTTGTGACTAATCTTGGAAAACTTTTCATCTTGCCTAAGTTAAAGTTATAGGTATGGTTACCGGTGCCAGTGTTCCCTTGCTGAAGCACCTTGCAAGATCCTATACCGATGTTCTGGACACCTGTTCTAGTGCTCAAGACATTTTTTAAAGTGTTCCTGAGATCTGATCAGTGTTCTAACAATTCGATGAGTTTCTGATTGTTGCTCTCAGAGCATGTGATCCCACCACTATTTGCTATTCCAGACAGTTATCCAGATTTTGCTCAGACTGTGGATTTATAAAATATGCAAGTTGATTCAAGGCTAACTTTGTACAGTGCAAACTATAGTTCGTTGTAACCAGATAGTTAGAAACACTTTGTCGAACTTTGCTTTGGGTCCAAGAAACAAGTTAGGATCCTGAAGTAGCATGTAATATCATTTTGTAATTGGATTGTTCCTTTTGTTTTAATTTTCTGTATGTTAGTAAAAATTTTGTATTACTCAATTTATTTCAGTAAACTAAACAGGAGGAGTTGTTGGGTGACATGCCTTACAGAGCCTTAGCTACAGCTACACTTAAGCTTATGTGAAGAGTTGGTCCCTGCCTTTTTGGGGAATCTCCGGAGCAGACACAATAAAGTTGGGGCAGAGTTGGACTGATTCAAAATTTTATATGGCATAAATATTTTTATCATGAATCTCTACTTGCCCCAGATCAATATTCTATTTTCATGGGTCCCCTCATGGGACATACATGTGGATATTCTAAAATTACTTGGCCATGTTGGATCAACCATAATGTAGTCAATTCTCCTTGTTCAGAATATGCCAGTGCACCTCAGGTGGAGTAAACTGAGGTATCTCTGACTCTAGATGTAATGCTTATGTGAATTGACTGATGGATTTTGGACCTCTTTGGTATCCATAGTCTGGGATCTGCTAGCTATATATTCATGGTAAAGTATTAATGCCATTACCTACAAGTAATTCTGAACTGCTTTCTGGTTTAGAGATTCAACACTCTCCCTCACTCTGCTTGGTAGAATTTGCCTCTGTAATCATCTGTGGTTTTTGTGAGGCTTGAGGCAAGTCCCACTAAAGATCTGCATTTCAAAAGGGTCATTTACCTGGCTTTACCAAGATGATCTGGGCTGGAAGATTTTGGCTGGGTTCTGTTTATAAAATAATCTAGGAAGAAGAAGGAGCCTGTTTGACATTTGGCTTCCCTTGTTTTTCCTCCCTGTCCTCTCCTGTTTCTATTGGGTTTTCACGTGGTGGCAGCCATCTTGGCTACATGTAGCCAGGACCGAGGGGAACCAGAGTCGAGGTTTTCCTATTCTTGGATTGCATATCAGAAGCTGTGATAGTAAAGCCTTTTTAAAACTACCTTGGTTCCTAGTTTTTCATCGATTCCCATGAAACCGGGTAGAAAGAACTAGCTTCCTGGTAATGTTAAGGACCTTAGCGGCAACCCGACAGGTGACCAATTAGCTAGTTTTTAATTTTAATATTTAGGATAATTTAAAAAATGTATGGTGGCTACATATCTCAGGAAGATATTAATAGACTTTAATGTTCTCCCAGTGCAGCTGCTCATGAGGCTCCGGGGATGCATGGCGGGTTCTAGCCCTGGCCTGCCATCTAGCAGAGCCTCACAACAAACCAGACCACCCCTACTCCATGGGGCCTGCCATTTCCACATCGGACTTCCCTCTTGTCACAACTCCACCTAGCAGACCAGACTATCACAGCCCGGATCATCCACCCACCCTGCAGCAGTTTTTTTTTAATCCGGCCCAGGTATGCTGAGCCAGAGACTCTCAAACATGGGGCAGGGCTGCTCCTTGCTCTCCCTGTGCCTAGCTAAGTAGGGCACCCGGGAGGCATGGTAGGTTCTAGCCCTGTCCTGCCACCTCATTAGAGCCTCACAACAAACCAAACCACCCTCCCCTCACTCCATGAGGCCGCCATTTTCCACATCAGGACTTTCCTCTAGTCGCATCTCCACCAGTAGACGAGACTTTCGTGGCCACTACTGGCCACGGTTCATCTATAAATGCTTTATTTAGAGGTGACAACAGTATGCCACCTGCAGTAAGCACAACAGCTGCTCGTGTATATTTGATATGCCAAATACCAGTAACATTTATATTAGGTCATTTCCATGACCCTAATATAATTGTTTGAGCTCTTTATGTTCCTGGAGCAAGCGAATGCCTTTGGGTTTCTACTAGCATGAGACAGGACAGAGGAGATATTACTGGTGCCCTCTGTAAAATAGATGATTAACGGGAAGATAGTGATAGTGATAGATGGTGAATGTTCAAATTGTCATATTTTTTTAGTTGAAAGACCTTTCAAATTGCCATAAGCTTATTTGGTTTTGTTTGTTTTTTGCTTAAGGGCTTTATCAAGTAGTATTCAGGAATTACTCCTGTTGAGCTCAGGGGATCATAGTGGATACCAGGGATCAAACCCAGGTAAGGCCAGTGCAAGCAGATTCCTTATCCACTGTACTCTAGCACCTACATAAGTTCCTTTGACACAACTTAAGCAGAATTTTATAATTTTCTTAACTTTCAAAAAAATTCTGCATTTATTGCTGGACATCAGGATCAGTAATTTCTCTGTGATACTGTAGTTTGGTTATAGAAAATGCAAATCTATGGAGACAGTAAAGGGACTAAATATATTTATTGTGTTGGATTGGTCATCATCTCTTTCAGTGGACTGAAAATTCACATATACTGATGTTGTTTTATCTCCTTTCTCCCTACCAAAAAATTTTACTCCTGCCTGTGGGAGAAGAATTATGAGGTTAAGTTGCTGACCTCCAGTATGGCTAGTTTGATCCCCAGCATCACTTCTGTTCCCTCAAGCACCATCAACAGTGATGTTGAGCAGTGTTAAGCATAAGACCAGAAATCACCATTTTTATACTACTAAGCTTTTGTTCTCCACCACAAACTCATAAATTTCTTGTCTTGTCTTTCCTCCATACAATAGCTCAGAATAACAACACAGATATAACTACTGAAACAGATTAGGATTTGGTTGCATTTCTTTATGTGCTGATAGACTATATCCTTGCTGGGAAAGCCACTCAGGTTACTGTGTTTCAGGTCACTCAAAATTGAAATAATTTCAAGTCACTTGGCATAAAGACTCTCTGTGGTGAAAAATAAGCTCAGTGCACACCATTATTTATTTTATTTCATTTTCAAATCAATATTTTTATAAGAATTTATTTACAATTTATGAAGACATGTGATTTATAATACATAACAATAAAGGAGATAATATTCCTTGCTCCCTTTTACAGTTGTGAGCACTAAAGCATTACCATGCTTTATTTAACGTGACTCCTTTAGAATGAATATTTGAAATTTACTTTTGTTTGAAAACAGTTTTAATGATTAGCTTTAAGAATGTCTTGTTTGGGGGCCAGAGTGATAGCCCAGCGGGTGGGGCGTTTGCCTTGTCTGCAGACCGGCCATACTGACGGGTTCGATCCTCGGCATCCCAAATGGTCCCCCCAAGCACAGCTAGGGTAATTCCTAGGTACAGAGCCAGGAGTAACCCCTGAGCATTGCCGGGTATGACCCAAAGAAAAAAAGAATGTCTTGTTTTGGGAGAGGCAGGGGCTTGCTAGTGTATATCAGTACTATAACCCTTGTCATGAACTTGCTGATTAAAAAAGTAAAATCCTTATGTAAATTTACTAAGTTTTGCTTGCTTTTGTTCTCTAGTGATGGTATCATTTGACATTCCAAGTAGAGATTTATCTAAGCTTTTGTGCCTTCACAGTCTTATTGAGAAGAATATAATAATCACTTGATCACTTAAATCCCATTATTCATCGATTTGCTCGAGCGGGCCCCAGTAACATTTCCATTGGACCCTATCACGTGCCAATGTAGCCCAATGGCATCTGGTTGATTCAGGAATATGAAGAGCCTCAAACCGTTCCTTCAGGGTCTTAACAAGGAAGTCTGACTGTCTTGTAGGTGGGCAGCCACGTGATCTTTTGACATTCTGTAGGATCCAGTCGATAACGACTCTAGTCAGCAGTTTTCTCCAAATTGTATTACTTGTCCAGCCCATCTGATTTTCGATGCCTTGGCAAACGAGACAGCATCCCTGATTCTGGAATAGCGATGGATTCCTTCTGTCACTTGAGTGAGGTGTGATATTCCAAGCATAGCTCTTCTGATTCCCCTCTGGGAGACCTGAATAGCATTCTCATCCTACTTTCATAGGGCCCAGGTCTCTGAGGTGTATGGTAATGCAGGGAGAATGGGTGGAGTCAAAGAGATTTGTGCCCGGGCTGGAGGTTCTTTGTTCTTTAGCTATTTCTTTTGAGTGCCTTTGAAGAGGCATTCCATGTAAGCCCTCTTCCTCAGCAGCTCAGGTTTTAGGTCGTTCATCATGTTGACTTCTCAACCTAGGTACACATAACTGCTGCAATCAGATATGTTTTCCATTGGAGAAAGTGGGGGCCTCAGGAACAAGTTCATTTTCATATGGCAAGCTGTCCGATGCGTTCGTATGCAAAACCAGTAACAAAAATGTTTATTTTCCTGACCCCAAAGAGCCCTTAATACAGCAGCAGTAAGAAAGGCGAACAAGCAGTGCCTGATAAAATTTCACGGCCATCCTAGGCTGCCAAAACAAGAAGGACTAAAATGACTGTCTGTACTTTCAATGCACATGTGCTGGCATCAGAAGCATATATTGAGGATCTGAGTGCAGCGCAAAAAGATCAAGTCACGACATCATTGGTCTGATTGAGACGAGGAGGCATCAGTTGCATCATGCTGTATTTGACAATGGAAGAATTGTTCCTTGGAACATGCGACAAAGAAAGGCGTCGGTGGCATTGGTGTCCTTGTCAAGGCGAACATGGCTGTCAATATTGATTCATTTGAATACCTAACAAACTCGATAGGATGATTACACTTGAAGAGATGTGGCCCTGCCAGCAATTTCTATCTTCATTGTCTATGCACCAACTTCCACATACAAAGTAGAGTGAAATTGAAATTCTACATGGAACTGGAGGTTCTATAAAAAAGATCACACCTTCTACAAGATCATAGTCGGAGATTTTAATGCCAAGATAGGACTGAAGATTGGCTGAAGAACTCCACATCGGGACCCATGGCCTAGAATGGAACGAATAGGGTGAGAGACTATCTGAGTTCATCATGTCCACAAGACCATTCATGGGAACTCACAGTTCCAGAAGCCTGAAGTGAAGCGTTGGACATGGGAATCTCTGGTGGAGAGTTCCACAATGAAATGGACCACATCATCTTCAATTGACGGTTTTGTCTGACCGATGTTGCTGTCGTCCCAAATTCCAAACAGGATCAGACCACCGTCTCCTTTTGCAAAATTCTACTTCCACAATGGGGAGAAAAGGCTGCAAAGTTTAAGAAGAGAACTCCCAGTACCACCAACTGGGAACTCTTTCGCACCATTGCAGCAACATGGGAAGATACCATCATGGCCGACAATAATGAAGAATACAACCGACTGGTTCAGCACCTTCATGATTTTGTGAAGAATGCTGAGAGAGAGAAAGACACAAAAGGACACCTGTCTTCAGAAACTCTCAGCTCATTGCCAACGTGGCAAGGGGCGAGCCTCAGAGACGAAATGCTAACGTTCAAGCTTGCTAAACGGTGTAGAGAAGCAATAAAAAAGAAGATCTCGGAGACAGAAGAGCAGAAATACTGGAAGATGCAGCAGAAGCTGGGAAAAGCATTCGCAATGCCCGCCTGTCATACGCCAACTATAAGACCAAGATGACTGCCCTCTGGCGCCCTGATGGATCTATCACATCTTCCAGAAAGGCCATGGAAACGATTATCCAGGACTTCTACTCAAATCTCTTTGATAGCCACATCCACCTGCCCACATACCAAATTCCACAGCGTTCTTCCCTTCTAAAATCCCATATTTTGCTGGGGCCCCCAGGAATGAGCCAAATATGTCATTCCCAATGTTACTCCCCTTCTCAAATCTCATGCCATCTCAATCGATAAAAGAGGGAACAGCACCAAGCCCAGACAAAATCAGACCCGAGCTACCTGAAGAATATACCTTCGGTACTCATCAATACTTAACTCTGCTCTTCACACTCTACCTCCCAATGGAAAACCAGCAGGACAGTTCTACTGTTCAAGAAGGGGAGACGTTCACAACATTGAAACCTTCTCGCCCCAGCTGCCTGTTGTCTGTCATCTAGAAGCTGTTTACCGCGAGCCATCCTGACAGGATTGGCAGAACACTAGATGAAGGACAACCATGTGAGCAAGCAGGCTTCCAAAAGGATTCAGACAATCGACCATATCCACACGTAACCAAGCTCATTGAGGTTTGTAGGGAGTACAAGATGCCGCTCTGTCTCACGTTCATTGATTTACAGAAAGCCTTTGATTCTGTGGAGACTGAAGCGGTCATCGAAGCCCTAGCCAATCAGGGTGTTCAAACCCAATACATCAAGATCCTTCATGAGCTGTATTACAGATTTTCCACAGGGTCTCACGATTCTACAAAAAGTGTTTATTGATGTCAAAGAGGGGTTCGACAGGGGTACCATTTCACTAAAAACTCTTCAGTGCCACCCTCGAGCGTCATGCAACAATTAGAATGGGAAGGAATGGGGTGAAGATAGGTGGTCGAGCAAGTACACCACCTCCGCTTTGCTGATGACATCGTTCTAATAACGCCAAACATTAGCCAAGCCGCACAAATGCTGGCTGGCGTCGACCAGAATGTGGAAAGTAGGTCTTCAGCTCAATCTAAAGAAAATTTAATAATACATTGCTTAATTTTAGATTTTCTTGTATTTATTTATTTTGACTATACCCTGTCTCTGTTAGCTCAGTGCTCACTCCTGGGGCCTCGAGCATCATATACAAAGCTGAGGATCTAGGCCAGGTTGGTCACCTACAAGGCAAGCAAGCAAGCACCTGGCTCTAGGCATAACATTTTAAAGAAGTCTTTAGAATTTTTAGAAGTGAGCAAAGCAAATATCATGATCACTCCCAAAGACAGCAGTCACGGTTTCACACTGCCACATTCTATGCATGTGGATTTCATTCCCGTTTCCTGGGGCCGGAGGCAGTCAGGGAAGATCCTGCACCATCAGGGCTCTGCAGATTATTTCACCTAACAAAATTTGTTCTCTGACACTTGACATTGTGTCTGCAGGCATCTTACTATGCCATTACATTCATTACCTGAATTTTGCACTAGCTGGCTCACTGCACCATTAGCATCAACAAGTTTTTGCATTTTTAAGCTCGTTAGTATTGTCTGTGCCTTCTCATAATGCTGACCACTGGCTCAACTACTGATTTTTTTTTTTGCCTTTTGGGTCACACCTGGCAATGCTCAGGGGTTACTCCTGGCTCTGCACTCAGGAATTACTCCTGGCGGTGTTCGGGCCATATGGGATGCGGGGATCGAACCCTGGCCGGGCATGAGCTGGCCGCGTGCAAAACGAGCGCCCTACCCGCTGGGCTATCGCTCCGGCCCCTCAACTACTGATTTTGATTAAGGGTACTTGGTGGTGTTTCTTTCATGCACATTTCATCTCAAAATGCTTTGAAAAAATTGTCTCACAATCCTCCACCCTTAAATCAGAGAGGTTAAGGAATATACCTAATAAACAGCAACTAAGAGGGAAAAATAGAATTCACATTCTTCTGGTTTAAGCCACTATGCTTATTCCTGATTCTTATGTTACAGAAGAGGCATGAAAACAAAGTTTTGCTGCCAGAAGCTTTCACAGTTGAAAAACTTTACAGCAACTTCCTATGTATTTATCTACCAAAATATATAAATCTATATGTGTTTTGAATAGATGTGATTTACAGATAAGACTATGGTCCTAATTTTTAAGCCATGATTTAAAAGATACTTAAAAATTGTTACTACATTAGGCTTGTGGTTTATTTGTAAGCAGGCAGCTTTGTCATCCTTGTTTCAGAACTACAATAATTAGGAAAGAAATTTACTTTTGTTGTTTGAGCTGGGCAGAAAATTCAAGGCTTTTTATAGGATCACTAAACTACAATGACTCTAGACTCTCTTTTTCCAGACCACATTAAGCTTGTTCCTAAGATGGAGAGACTTGCGAGAGACATTTAGAATAACTCTGGCTCAGCCCTTTCTGAAAGGAAGTGAAAATGCCTCAATGCTTTGAAGGTAGAATTAAAGCCTAGCTCAGACTTGGAGTTTCTATGGAAAATATTTTGAATCTTCTTCATCTACTGGAAGAAGAATGGAATTCTCTGTTCTAGAAAATTAAGAAATGAAAGAAAGTAAAGAAAGTGGAAGAAAAGAAAGAAAGAAAGAAAGGAAAAAAAAAAAAGAGGAAAATAGGAAGGAAGAAAAGAGAGGGAAGAAGGAAGGAAGAAGGAACAAAGTAGGAAGATTGAAAGGAAGGAAGGAAGTCATATTGACACCATCCTTACCAACTAAATTTGCAAAGAAATCAAAACTTCAGGTGCCAGGGTCACTATACCATGTAGGGCTTGTGCCTTGCACATGGCTGAGACTTAGTTCAGTCCTTAGCTTTCCAGATGGTTCACAAGCCCAACCAGGAGTGATTCCTGAGCACAGAGCCAGGGAGGAAGCCTCATGCACTACTGGGTGTGGTACCCAAACAAGCAAAAAACAAAGATTTTATGCCCTAAAATCTATGTTGTCAAGTGAATTTTACTGGTGTTTATTTTATTTAGCAGTAGAAATGCTGTCATATTGATCAGGCTTGAGGATAAAATACATGGAATTGCTTCCATGAAAGAGGCAAATGGCTTGCATCTGTCTACAACAAGGTTGTTGAAAATATCTCAAGTCTTTTAGCACTCCACCTCCCAAAATTCCTTGAGTCTTTGAAACTCATCCAGTTCTTTGTGTGTGTGTGTGGTGTGTATGTGTGTGTGTGTGTGTTTTTTTTTTCAGATCACACCCCCGCAATGGTCTGGCTCTGTACTCAAGTACTCTGGCGGTGCTCAGGGACCATGTGAGATGCTGTGGATTGAACCAGGTTGGTTGCATGCAGGACAAACACCCTACCACATTATGGACTTTTATTCTGCCCCTAATTCATCCAGTTTTAAATCTCTGGAATTTGACTTGGTTTTAGAGTCTATATACTTTGTTTTTAGATGTATGTAGATCATTGTATGTATAGTTTTGTATGTAGATATTTTCTTGAAACAAAATATTGCTACATAAGGTAAAATGTTCATTCATTCTCTGGATCATTTATAGAAATCCTGGGGCAAGGGTTGATTGGAAAAATCACAGGAGGAAACTCTTTTCCTGACTCTGGCCACACTCATACAACAGATTTTCACATTGCATATAATTCTTCAATTTGCCCTGTCTTCCTACCTGGGCTTACTTGCTATTTAGGTGGGTCAGGTTTCTTCCTTCTCCCTGGCAGATTGCAAGCCTCTCTAGCACAGCACAGCTCACCTTTATGTTTTGTGGGATTGACCAAGGGCTAAGAAGTACTGAAATCTCTAGGGAAAATATTAGTGGAGAGAGCATGCTAATTATCTTCATGATGTGTGAGTTCTTCTCATCCTGATGACTGACTTTTCCTTTTCCTATTCAAACTGAACCTGTGAAGGCACCTTTAAAGACAGCCTTGCCCTAAAGTCTCAACAGTGCGTGTTGAGAAAGCAGTTGTTTTCTGGGGCTGCAGCAGAGGAGTAAGATACCCTACATCTTTTAGAACATAAAATCTATCCCCAAGGCACAGAGATATTAAGTAAATGCTTCTAAGTGTCACATAGGCAGGCAATTATTAGAATTGACACCTACAAGGTACCTTTGTATATTTTATAATTATGCTTTGAATGCTAATAATAAGGTCACCAACCACATTTCCAGGACTCACTCAAGTAGAAGTCAGTCACATTTCCCCCTTTTGGTGCGAATTTTATATGATTTATGATTACAAAGATTAAAATCAACCAATCAAATGGTCAAGAGATCTAGACTATTAAATTTGCTTGTGGATGTTGCTTTGGTATTTAAACAGTTTTACCATCTTGTTTGACTACAAATTGTGGTAGTTTCAAATGTTTCTCTTTGCTGGCATATAGTTTCTGAAGCGTGTTTTTGCAAAAGCAATGGATTCAATGCCATAAAGCAGCAATCACCATCAGTTTCTGCAGCATCCATTTTAAATAGGACTTC
>JAJIBD010024691.1:0-60053 GCA_021461705.1 Cryptotis parvus | reverse complement strand
ACCCTCCCAATGGAAAACCAGGAGGGGGCAGTTCTACTGTTCAAGAAGGGAGACATTCATGACATCGGCATCTATCGCCCCATCTGTCCTGTTGTCCGTCATCTACAAGCTGTTTACACGAGTCATCCTGAACAGGATTAGCAGAACACTAGATGAAGGACAACCATGCGAGCAAGCAGGCTTCGGAAAGGATTCAGCACAATCGACCATATCCACACAGTAAACAAGCTCATGGAGGTTTGTAGGGAGTACAAGATGCCGCTCTGTCTCACATTCATTGATTTACAGAAAGCCTTTGATTCTGTGGAGACTGAAGCAGTCATGAAGCCCTAGCCAAACAGGGTGTTCAAACCCAATACATCAAGATCCTTCGTGAGCTGTGTTACGGATTCACCACCAGGATCTCACCATTCTACAAAGAAGTGATCATTGATGTCAAGAGAGGGGTTCGACAGGGTGATACCATTTCATCAAAACTCTTCGGCGCCACCCCCGAGAACATTATGCTACAATTAGAATCGGAAGGAATGGGAGTGAAGATAGATGATCAGCAACTACACCACCTCCGCTTTGCTGATGACATCGTTCTAATAACACCAAACATTAGCCAAGGGCACAAATGCTGGCTGACTTTAACCGAGAATGTGGAAAGATGTCTAAAAACTGAATCTGAAAAAAACTATGTTCATGAAAAATGAACTAGTTCCAGAGGGCCCCATTCACTCTCAATGGAACAGACATCTCTGAATGCAGCAGTTATGTGTACCTAGGTCGAGAAGTCAACATGATGAATGACCTAAAACCTGAGGCTGTGCAGGAGGGAAGAGAACAGCACGGAATGCCTTCATAGGCATTGAAGAAACAGCTAAAAAAGGACAAAAGAACCTCTGCCTCCAGGCACATCTGTTTGACTCAACCGTTCTCCCTGCATTAACATATGCCTCAGAGACCTTGGCCCTATGAAGCAGGATGAGAATGCGATTTTTGGTCTCCCAGAGAGGAATCAAAAGAGCTATGCTTGGAATATCAGGCCTCAGTCAAGTGAGAGAAGGGAATCTGGAATTCTGACCTCCGTTGCTATTCCAGAATCAGGGACGCTTGTCTCGTTTGCCAAGGCATCGAAAATCAGATGGGCTGGACATGTAATTCGATTTGGAGATGATCGCTGGACTAGAGCCGTTACCGACTGGATCCCACGGGATATCAAAAGATCACATGGCTGCCCACCTACAAGATGGTCAGAACTCCCTTGTCAAGATCCTGAAGGAAGCGGTTTGAGGTTCTTCATATTCCTGAACAACCAGATGCCATTGGGCTACATTGGCAAGTGGATAGGGGTCCAATGGAAATGTTACTGGAGCCCGCTTGAGCAAATCGATGAATAACGGGATTCAAGTGATCAGGTGATCCTTTTATATTGTGAACAGGCCAATGCAGCAAAAAAAGTTGGTAGTCCTTTCTCAGGGATCCGCTGGGGTCCCCAATAATATCAGGGAAACAAGTTCCCTACTACACCGGGTGTCAGTGGGAATGCATGAAAACTCATGAGTCCTATGCAGTTCCAGAATGCTTTAACTAATTATCAATAATGATAAAACAAGCTCCACCACTACAATCTAAGATAATGAGATTCCACAGACCTCTAGCTCTTGGCAGCTCCCACCAAAGTGAATACTGTACCTCAAGTCAGTCTCCTTATATAACCTAAAGCAATAATCCTTTCTTTTGGAGGGTAGTGTCAATGAACCAGTTTCTAGGTGTAGATCTAGAGTGGTGCCACACTAGGGTGATGCCACACTTGTTTTAGGTCTAAACAAATGATTATGCCAGGGACTAGATTATTTCTTATGTCAAAACACTGGAGAGAGATACAGGGCTGGTAGAAAGAAATACATCTTAATTGATGTATATTCATGGGAAGAAACACTTAATAATTTATTAGACTTCATGCAATCTAGATGGTACCTGCAGGGTCCTTCTTACTTATTATCTGCCCCAGAGTTTTCTGAGTGCCTTGTACTGTGTTTACTGAAAGGTCATGCTTGTCTGCTTGAGGGAAAGCTAGTATGATCCTTTCTTTAATCTTAAATGGTAGTCTCAACTTAGCAAGGCTGGTGGTCTCCCAGTAAATTCTATCTGTCCCACGATGGGACCAGTGGGTATTAGGAATTGTGCCCAAACTAGATAACATTGAAATCATCGTAGAGATTATAATATTTCAGAAGTTATTAATTCAGAGTCAAAATGACTCCTGTAACTGCCACATCCTCCGTCAGATTTTACACAGAAGAGAGTCTCAGCATGAACCCTGGTTTACAGACATGTAAATAGCTTAATCTGTAAGTATATTAAACAGCAAAGATCCTTAGCTAGGTAGGCCTCCTCATCCAATCATCTCTAGGACATTTATTAAGAACTTCCAGAAGTGGATTCTGGATAACCTCCTGAATACCTTCAGATTTAGACTTGCCTGTCAGTGCACCCCTTGTGGGGAATCACTATTTTGGCCACATGAATTGTTTGACCTTTGTTAACTTGAGGAACTAATGTTATATTAATGACTTATCCAAAATAGTCAGATGGTACCCAGTGGCTAATAGGTAACTTCTTTCCAGAATTTGGAGAAAGGCAAAGATGACATTGATTCTTGTGTGTAATGAATAAGTATGCTGCTGTGTCAAAAAGTCTGAGGGAAGGTCCTGGGCAGCAACATGAAAGGTGATTTTGAGGATAGGGGTTTCCATAAAGTTATGCTTTTGTTTTTTTCAGTAACAGTCAAACTTTCCAGACTTATATTGTTTTTGCACCATTTACGACTATCTCTAACAGTATCTGAATCATTAATTATTCTTTTTGGGATATGCTGTTTAATTTTTTTTTTAAACAAGATTTGCTTCCTGAAATCCAGTTTTTCTTTTAATTTTGGGCACCTCCAAAATAATAATGCAGGTTATGTACAGAGTGTAAGATCCTAGATCTTAGCCAGATAGCCAAAGTAGGCATCTATTCTAGAAACCACACTTGACATTCAAGTGTTAATCCTACATATTTAGACATTTGCCATGTCTAGTGTATGTCATCTGTAGTCATCTTTCCTTTCTTTTATCATGTTCTGAAAAATCTTATAAACAAAGACTACTAAATTATCTAGTATACTTTTTTTTTTTTTTTTGCTTTATGCATCACATTTGGTGATGCTCAGGGATTTTTCCTGGCTCTGTACTCAGGAATTACTCCTGACAGTACACGGGGACCATATGGGATGCCAGGGATCTAACTTGGGTCAGCAGTGTGCAAGACAAATGACCTCCCCACTATACTATGGCTCCGGTCCCTACATTTCTTTTTTTTTCTAAATGGAGAAATAGTATGGGGAGGTTACAGTGCTTGCCTTGCATGCAGCTGACCCTAGTTCTATCTTCAGAATTGGATATGGGCCCCCAGAACTGCCAGGTATGGCCACCATATATATTATTATTATATATGGTACATTATTATATGTGTATATATAATATATATTGTATGTATATATGCATATATATGTAATGTTATATACATATATTAAAATTACATATATATTTAAAACATTACATATATATTATTAATCTGGAGGTCTCCAAAGCAGCACTCAGAGGAATCAGAAGACACAACTGATTCAAATTTTTAATGAACTTTTCTATGTTAATATTAATCTTTTGGTCTTTTTAACAACCAGCTTTACTGAGGTACTGGGATTTATAATACTGTAATTGTACTTTTCATGCATACATCATTCCAACGTCACAACAACCACAAAAGTCCACCCCTCTACCAGCGTCCCAAAGATCCATTTCAATGTACCTGTGTACGCTCAGTTGGTAGACAAAATCTTCTGTTCTAATGACTTTTACTATTTGATTTTTTATTTCATATTTGGATTTGATGTTTCTCTTAATTGTGAAGGTGGTGACACCTATACATAGATGATGGATGAATTCACAGAACTGTAAATAATACATTGATAAAGTACAATTCTTTCCCAAAACTATTTTATAAGCATATAATTTAAAAAACTTAATATTACGAATACTTCTGTGCTATGACTACATTAGTTTTTTCTTGTGAATTTTCCCCCTCCTTTTTCAGATGTTTAGAGTATTCCAACTTCTTACAAGAACAGATATTTATCAGAAAACAAGGCACATTTGGAATCCCATTCAGAAAATGTACTGACTTCTTCAGTGGTGGACAATCCAATCACGACTGCATTACAAGAAAGAATGGAAGAGCTGTTCATCATTGATTTGCTCGAGTGGGCACCAGTAACATCACCATATGACCTGTCTCATGCTAGTAGAGCCCAAGGGCACCTGCTTGCTCTAGGAACATAAAGAGCCTCAAACCATTCCATCAGATCATAAGAATGAGGTCTATAATTGTTACTGATATTTGGTATATCAAATACGGCACAGGTAGCTTGCCAGGCTCTGCTGTGCAGGTAGCATACTCTTGTAGTCATCTCTAAATCCAGCATTTATTGATGAACCGCGTGGCCACCGGGCTGCGATAGGCTGGTCTGATGGGTGGAGTTCTGACGAGAGGGAAGTCCGGATGTAGAAAATGGAGGCCCTCCCATGGAGGCGAGGGGTCATCTGGCTTGTTGCAAGGCTCTGCTGGGGTGGCGGGCCAGGGCTAGAACCCACCATCCCTCCTGGGTGCCTCATGAGCGGCTGGGCACAGGGGAGAGCCAGTAGCAGCTCTGCCCCATGTCTGTGAGTCTCTGGATCAGCATACCTGAGCTGGATTTAAAAAAAGACTGCTGCAGGGTGGATCTCGATGAGCCGGGCTGTGGTAGGCTGGTCTGCTGGGTGGAGTTCTGATGAGGGGGAAGTCCGGATGTAGAAAATGGAGGCCCTCATGAAGTGAGGGGGTCGCCTGGCTTGTTGCAAGGCTCTGCTGGGGTGGCGGGCCAGGGCTAGAACATCCCTCCTGGGTGCCTCATGAGCGGCTGGGCACAGGGAGAGCCAGTAGCAGCTCTGCCTCATGTCTGTGAGTCTAATATATTTCACTATCACTATCTTCCCGTTAATCATCTATTTGCTAGAGCGGGCACCAGTAATATCTCCATATGTCCTGTCTCATGCTAGTAGAACCCAAAGGCATCCGCTTGCTCCAGGAACATAAGAGCCTCAAACAATTGTATTAGGTCACGGAATGACCTAATATAAATGCTACTGTTATTTGGCATATCAAATACTACATGAGCAGCTTGCCAGGCTTGCTGTGCGGGTGGCATACTGTTGTACTAATATATTTATATCATGCAAATAAATAGATAGCTAAAGCAATCTTTGGGAAAAAGATGGGAAGCATCACCTTTCCCAACTTCAAACTGTACTACAAAGCAGTAGTAATTAAAACAGCATGGTATTGGAATAAAAGCAGACATGTGGACCTATAGAATAGAGTATCCTGACGCCATCCTCAAACACATGATCATTTAATCTTTGATAAAGGAACAAAAGTATGAAACTGAGCAAGGAAAGTCTCTTCAACTTTCTTTGAAGAGACTTGTGCAGGGAAAAACTAGGCAGTTACAGGTAAAAATATGAATTTGGACCTCTGCAAATTCAGATGCACAAAAATTAGATCAAAATGGATTAAAGATCTCAATATCAGACCTAAATCCATAAAGTACATTGAAGAAAATATAGAAAAAACCCTCCACAACATTGAAGCTAAAGGCATCTTCAAAGATGAAACATCACTAATAGAGCAACTAGAAGCAAAGATAAACATATGGGAGTACATGAAACAAAAAAGCTTCTGCACCTCAAAAAGAAGCAGTGACCAAAATACAAAGACAGTCCATAGAATGGGAAAGAATATTCACCCAACACTCATCTGATAAGGGTTTAATATCCACGGTATTTCAGGCACTGGTCGAACTTCACCAGAAGAAAACAGCCAATCCCATCAAAAAAATGGAGGAAATGAACAGAACTTCGACAAGGAAGAAATTCAAATGCCCAAAAGGCATATGAAAAAATGTTCATCATCACTAATCATCAGAGAGATGCAAATCAAAACAACAATGAGATATCATCTCACACCAGAGACTGGCACATATCCAAAAGAGCAAGAACAAGTGCTGGGCGTGGATGTGGGGAGAAAGGGACTCCTATTCACTGTTGTGGGAATGTAGACTGGTACAGCCTTTTTGAAAAACTATATGGACATTCCTTCAAAGATTAGAAATTGAGCTCCCATTCAACCCAGCCATATCACTCCTTAGAATATACCTTGGGAAGCCAAAAACACACAGCAGAAACACAGTCCACACTTTAATTTTCATAGCAGCACTATTCACAATAGCCAGAATCTGGAAACAACCAGAGTGCCCAAGAACTGATGTCTTGATAAAGAAACTGTGGTACATCTACACAATGGAATACTATGCAGCTGTTAGGAAAAATGAAGTTATGAAATTTGCCTATAAATGAATGGACATGGAGAGGATCATGTTTTTTTTTCTTTATGGGTCACACCCAGCAATGCTCAGGAGTTACTTCTGGCACTCAGGAATTACACCTGGCAGTGCTTGGGGGACCATATTGGATGCCGGAGATCAAACCGGGTCAGCCACGTGCAAGGCAAATGCCTTACCCACTGTGCTATTGTTCCAGCCCCAACTTTCATTTTTAACACTTAAATATTCAATTTTTATGGAATTTTTAATAAAATGCTATTTATTAGAGGTGATTATTTTTGTTTGACTTCTAATAAATTCCATTGTCTTTTATTTTATTTTGATTTTGTTTTGTTTTGGGGCCACAACTGGTGGTGCTCAGGGCTGACTCCTGGCTCTGTTCTCAGAGATCACTCCTGGTGGCACGTTGGAGATAAAACCCAGATCAGCAGAGAGAGGCAAATGTCCAGCTCTCTATACTATCCCTCCAGTCCCTGAAATAAATTCCATATTTTTACATTTTTTAAGATGCATTATTTCTCACTGTACTTTTGAATTGCTCTTATCTTTCAGAACAAGGAATGACCTTACACTTGGCGTAATATACCCACCTTTGGAAAACTTACTGCTGCCTCTACACTGTGTGACCCTTTTTGATCATATTTTAAAAATTCTGAGTGGGAATATGTTAGGTTGCAAATCTTTCCTAGTTTTCTTTCTCTAACTGACCTGTCTGGTCCTCAGTGTTTTGGTTCCCACTGTCCAATCTGTGGACAACAAGGGCTGCATTATTGTTTCCCCACTGCTGGCCCACTCCCTGATCAGTTACCTGTGACCCACTTTGTCTTCCACTACTAACTTTAACTTTTATATCCAGAGGTTGTTTCCAGTTTTCTCTTACCTTGTCTTTGAATGTTTGTATCTGTCTGGCTGCTCTTCAGGTTGATTTATTCTGTAGGATGTCTCTGGATCTGTCTTCTTCCCTTCTGAGACCTACACTCTGGTTCCTCATGAGTCCTGCTCTCATTTCTCATTCAACCCAGCATCCCATGCTCTCATTCTATTGCTCTCTTCCCTTACAACAGTTGCACAAGGACTTTTGGTTAGGATAAGGTTTAGCATGTTCTTACTATGTTTTCTCAAGTATTTTTTGAGGGAAAACTGCAGCATTATTGGTTGAAGCTGCCTCATCTTGTCATCAATGTTACTCACCCATTTTGCAGAACTGGTTGGATTTGGGACATGGGAAAGACATATATTTGTGTGTTAATTATTACATCACAAGGTGAGTAGGATTTCCTGGAATATTTCATTAAACTCAGTTTAAAGAAAAACTTAGGGGCTAGGAAATAATATAGTAGTTAGTCATGAGCCCACTCTGGATTTGATCTCTGGCATGACCAGGTCAACTAAATAGCACCAGATATGGCCCTGGAGGCCTGTGCGTGGTATTGATGGTCCAGCTGCCCCCAGTCCTGCAGGGCCTATGCAGCTTTGTATCCTTGGGCCCTTGCCTCAAGCTGTCAACCAGGTTAGGAAAGAATCACTGGAGTAGCTCCTTGACCTTCTGAGCACTGCTTGAACAATGAAGGAACGAACAGCAAATAACACACACATTATCAGTGCAGAACATAGCTTCCTTTCTTCCTTCACTAGAACATACTGTTAGGTTCTTGCAGAATTTCCTTTATTATACCTCCCTGCTTTGATTAAAAACTGATTAATGTTTAGGTAGCTATAATAGTGTTAACGTTTACAAAGTTATTAAACATAGCCACCAGCCAAGTACCCCGTGACTCTCGGGCTCCACTGTTCTTACATCACTGCTAGTCTTATCTTCTTGCCCTCGCATCCCTCTATTTGTAACTGGCTTTGTATTCCATTGTCAAGGGTTTGTCATTCAGTATTGTGTTGTGTTGACTCTTCTCGATACCACAGAAAAGGAGGACTATAACCCATTTTAGAGTTTCACAGTCCATCCTATTTATTTTTTTTTCAAGAAATATACCCAGTTCTTAGAAGAGACTCAGGTCTCTGTGTCTGAAGTTGAATGAAGCCTATCTTTGATCCCTCAGGGTAAGCAAAAGTTGGTGGCCAATTTGTTGAGAAACTACAGTGAATTTTGGCTCCAAACAGGACAAAGATATGAGCTGACCAAAACACAGATTCTCATATATTTAAATGCTTTTTTTTGAGGGGGGGGGTGGGATGGGGGAGGGGGCAAGGTCACTTAAGAGGTGCTCAGGAGACCTGGGGTTCCTCCTAGCTGCTCAGTAGTTTAGTGGGAGGCCTGAGGGTGCAGAGCTGTTCTGCCCTGCGCCATCCTGGTGATGTGTGTTATCTATCTCCAGTGCTAAGCATGGCCTTGTCACTTGGTAAATAAAGTCAATGTTGTCTGACTGTCACAACTCTGTTTTCTCTGGATGCTGATGCACTGAACTTACTGGTTGCAAAATGGCAGCCTGGGGCCATATTTCAGCCTTCAAACTGGATTCATTTGGCTAGTATAGTGCTCTGAATTGTTTGAGATGTCTTGAGATGGGAGTGTCCTAACAAGTTCCAAAATTCTTTTCTCTCCTTTACTTAATCCCTTAAATTAATTTGTCTCAATTTTGGAACCTTCTTGTGTCTATAATAGCTCCATTTCCTCTGTTAAAAATCAACCAGCCTTTTGTATCTGAGGATTGATATGTGAAAAGGGTTTTTTCTTCCAAGGTGCATCTTATAACTTAAGGATGATTGGTGCCTTGCTTCTTTAGAGTCAGCAGTTGTTTGAATAAGGCTTCAAAGTCTCTTTTGTTGTGACCAAGGTTTAAGCCTCAACTGATGTGTGTGAAACTTATAGTGCCTATTAGAAACAACCATAATTTTTAATTCATATCATTTGGGACTTCTTGACAAACAATTCGGAATCCAACATTTATTTCACTCAAGCTAATGCTTTTATGTTTCCCATTCCACTGCTCTCATTCAGCCCATTCTATTTAATAAACTTTGTTAAAAAATCATACATGTGTAAAAACATATCTGCAATTAAGACTTTATTTCATGTCAGATATAACAAGTGCAACTTGAATGTACAAATTCTGAACAGAACATAAAAAGGGGGAAATCAACAATGTCGAATTTGTTTAAGCAGATTCATGCAAAGAAATGAATGGGACACTGCAGAAATCACTGACCCTGTTTCCCTTGAATTATGACAAATGCAAAGGATTGCTCTAGACTTCCAGTGTGGGTCATCAAAGGAAGTCCTACATCAGGAAAAATAAGAACAACTAAAGAAGGCATGGAACTTTCCCCAGAATTCAGACAGCATGCTACAAACTTACTTTCTACTTTTAAAATAGAATCACCTTGAATAAATGTCCAACCCTGGAATTAAAGATTACATCCAAAGGCTGATAAAACAAGTCTGTGTTGGAAATACATTCTTGCAAAAGAAACACTACCAGCTATAGCTATCAGTTTGCAGGTAATCAAGAGTTTTCATTTAAAGTGCATCTGTATGCTTACTTACTGAGGCGAACTGCTCTAGAGATTAAAGAATTTTTTCAAAAACAGAGGTTCTTGAAGAATTGCTTTGGGATATCGCCTCCCTGATTTCGGAGCATCTAGCATCTTTGTGTCAACCGGCATTGCTTCCTCACACCTTGTTCTTTTAGTAAAATCTATACACTCTCTCTTCAGCCAACCCTGAAGAAAAGCTTTGGGTTTTGGAGGACACTCCAAGATGTGAGACAGAGCTCTTTACAGATTAGTGTTTCAATCTACAGAATGAGCTCTTCATCTCTGAAAAGCACCAGTTACCTCCCAGGACAACTAGAGAGAAGCCCAAGGTAATCTCATAAATAGTTCACAGTCCTTACAAAACACTGCCCCCCACATAACTGCATATTCCTCTGATACCACTGAATTCTTGTAAACACACAGGGCACCACAATGTATGAGATTGATGCCTTTCAAATACATCATCTAATTTATTCATGTTATATATTTTATTTTCAATTCCATTGTTTATATACATGTTTTTGGTAATTATAGTAAAGATGCTGGTGAAAAGTAATTCAACATTTCATAATGCGTGCAAAAGTAAAAACACTGATTTTAAAGAAATTTTTTACAACTCATCAGCCCCAACAAACTATGACAAGCAGTTAGGCAATATCATGACTTGCAAAGTTATACTTAGCATAATGTTGCAATTCAAAATATGGCACAGAATTAACAATACAGATAACAGTCCCACTGGCTAATGGAAGCCAGGTTTTCACTAATTTGGTTTAAGTTGAAATTTGATTATATCAAAAAGATTCCTGAAAGTATTGAAAAAGAAACAGTGTACATGAAAGAATTCAACAATGTTTACAAAATGCCAAAAGTTCTTACTCAGCCCTCCCTTGCCCATAAATAATTAATGAAGTTCCCCTTTTCCCTCCCCCAACCTCAAAAAGATTTACAAAGATAAATTCAGCTCAGTGAACAGAACCAAAAGATGACTGTTGTTAGACAGTACCTGGTTAAAAGCTCAAGCACTTCCATAAGAATTCATATATATTGTCTCTTGAGAATATAAATAATCCAATAGCATGGTTCTTTTGAGTTTTGGAGACTTCTCACTTAGGAGTTTTAACTGTCCTTGTGCTTTGAATAAAGTATGAGCTTTAAAGCAGAAAGCTGATGTGTTCAATATTCACCACCTTCAAAGTTCATTGTGAGAGTTCTTCTCTGCAGCTTTGAACATCAGGATAGAATTGAAAATTTTGAGTGCAGGGCCCAGCTTAATGCTCATAATTTTAACAATGTCTGTTTGGGTCATAAGCAGAAATGCTTCTCCGTCAATTTGCTAAAATGAGGGTAGAAAAAGACAAAACTTTGTGAATGAGTTGGAAGTAATGTAACACAGATTCCAGGTTCAACAATCAGTGGTTGAGACCAGAGAGATAATATGCAGGGTAGGTGCTTGCCTTGCAGAGCTCACTCCAGTTTGACCTTAGGCACGGTAGATGGTACTCTGAGCACTGCCGAAGTGATTCCTCAGGAGAGGCAGGAGTAATCCTTAAATACTGCCAGATATGGCCCAGCCCCCCAAATTCACTTGCTCCCTAAAATCAGCTGCCTTCTGCACAACAACAATAAAATGGCATAGGCAGATACTCACGTGTTCAAATAATATTTTCTGGTAAATGGATCTTTCTCATATATAGCAACATTTCCCAGTCTGAACTGGGATCAAAGTATTGATTTCTCATTCCTCTGACAAATCAGTCCTACAGAAAGTGAAGGTGTCTGTATATTCATGTGATTATCGATTTTGGTGCTGAAACAAGAATTTTGAAAATCTAGGGTGGCTCAACTGTTTCTACACACCAGGACTTAGAATCAGAAATGAGACTGAGTACACAGATGTTTGTGGATATAATTCAGACAAACACGTCGGCTATAATATTTTTTAAATGAACTGATCACAATAAAAAAATAACTAAAGTGGCTTTTAGAGTGCTCACAAGTATTTTTCCATACAGAGGAAAATAAGTTATTATCAAAATTTCAACAGTATAGTTGAACAGACATGAGTGACATTAAGAACTAAAACTATTTACTATTTGAAAAAACCTTAAGAAAATCCTTCTCTGAGACCCTTTTTATTTATTTTTAAATATTTTATACATGTATTTTCTCATTCACAACACACCTCTACCTTTTCTTTTTTATTTATCAAAAAATGTGTTTTTCATCCAAAACAATTTCTTTAAAATATAACACATATGCCTCAAGCACAATTCTCACTATTTCTGCATTTTTAAAATATATTTTATTATGCCACTATGAGTAAAACAATTACAAGAATGTTCATGTTTGGGTTTCGGCCATACCGTGTTCCAGCACCCATCCCTCCACCAGTGCCCATTTCCCACCACTAATGTCCCCGATTCTCTCCCCCCCCCTAGCCTGCCTTTATGGCAAGCTCTTTATCTCTTTTATCTCTTTTCTCACTGAGACCCTTTTTAAACCTAAAATTTATGCTTCTATAGAATAGTAGACCTTCAAGGCTGAAGATACAACTCTGTATAGATAATTATAGGTTGAATCTTTTAATTTTTTTTTCTTTTTGGGTCACCCGGCAAGTTCAGAGGTTATTTTTGCAGAGATATGCACTCAGGAATTACACCTGGCAGTGCTTGGGGGACCATATGGGATGCTGGGGATCAAACCAGCTCGGCTACATGCAAGGCAAACACCCTACCCGCTGTGCTATTGCTCTGGTCCTGAATCTTAATTTTTAAGACTGTGGATCTACCCAAGAGTAATCCTTGTATGACTTTTCAGCATTTTTAAGATGCACAATCTTAAAAATTATATTCTTTCTTGTTTGTTTTTTTTTACAAACATAAAGGACATGCTTTTGTTATCTACCTCAGAATTCATTAGAAACTTGACAAATGTAGCTGAGGGTTGAACTATGCCCCTCCCAAATTCATAGGTTGAGTCCCAACCTCTAATAAACCCAGACATTGCCCTTATCAAGAAACTGTCTTGCAGAAGTAATTACTACGATGAATTCCTACATACACTAGGGGTTGGTCCCTTTTCTGAATTTCTTTTGAACTCTAGAATTGGACAAGAAATATATCCCTGCTGTCTACCTGTTTGTTAATATACTACAGTAGGTCTGACTAGCTATATTATTATAAGTTTCATAAAGAATTAGCTTAAATAAATGCTGATAAAGTTAACTCTTTCTAATGTGACAGCTTCTTTTTTTCCTAAAAAAGAAAACACCAACAAATTTAAAGTGTTGAATCAGTAAGAACTATAATCTTCTTGGGGCCAGAGATATGCTCCAAGAAGGTCTACCCAGGTTAGATCCCTGACACTTCAGCATTGCCGGGAAGGATTCTTGGCTGCAGAGCTAGATGGATACAGTTCCGTGTGCCCCCATACAGCTTGAAGTAATAATTACATTTTTTGCCAATTTTCAACGAGGAAGCAATAAGCATCTTGCTGTTGAGAATCAGAAGGAAAAACAACTCAATTTAAATTCCAGATGGAAGATCAGATGAGTACACAAGAAATGTTGTCTTGTTTTTTGGGAAACATTTGCTCTAGTCTCAATCTGTTATTGTTAAGTCAGTTTTCAGATAAAGCAAGGCAGAGCAAGTGGCTTATCTACTAACATTTAACTTGAATGGTCAGACAGATATATTCCAAATCAGCAAAGAGAGCATCAACTAACAGAATGGGTCCCAAGAAAGCACTACAAAGACATAATGATTTATTATAACTCTGGGACCTAATAACTCTGCTTCTGAGACTAGATTACCATGACAGATGACCAGCAAAAAGGAACAATCATAGAAAAGGATGGGATTTCAAAGGTAATTGCCAAATGAAAAGGACAAATATTGGTTGATTGTTAGTTTTAAGATTACTTGGGAAGGATTAAAAAACACCTGGAGACCAGTGGCACACAGCAGATCATACTGTGTATGGCTTGGCTTGGCTTGGCTGTGTGGCCAGAAGATAAGTCTCAAAGCCATCTACCAAAAGCCCACAGCAAGCATCATTCTAAATGGGGGAAAAGTTGAAAGCCTTCCCCCCTGAAATCAGGGACAAGACAAGGTTGCCCCCTCTCACCTCTTTTATTCAATATAGTACTGGAAGTACTTGCCATAGCAATCAGAGAAGAAAAAGGACATCAAGGGCATCCAGATAGGCAAGGAAGAAGTCAAGCTATCATTATTTGCAGATGACATGATATTATACCTAGAGAACCCTAAACTCTCTACCAAAAAACTCCTAGAAACAATAGACACATATAGTAGAGTGGCAGGATACAAAATCAACACGCAAAAGTCGGTGGCTTTCCTATATACAAATAACGAAAGAGAACAAAGGGATATTAAGGAAACAATTCCATTCACAATTGTGCCACAGAAAATCAAATACCTAGGAATCAACTTACCCAAGTGTGTAAAGGACCTGTACAAAGAAAACTACAAGACACTGCTCCAAGAGATAAAAGAGGACACAAGGAAATGGAAACACATTCCCTGTTCATGGATGGGGAGAATCAACATTGTCAAAATGGTAATACTCCCTAGAGCTCTGTACAGATTCAATGCAGTCCCTATGAGGATACTGATGACATTCTTCAAAGAAATTGACCAAACGCTCCTGAAATTTGTATGGAACAATAAACCCCCAAGGATAGCTAAAGCAATCCTCGGGAAAAAGAAGATGGGAGGCATCACCTTTCCCAACTTCAAACTGTACTATAAGGCAGTAGTAATTAAAACAGCATGATATTGGAATAAAAACAGACCTGTGGACCTATGGAATAGAATTGAGTATCCTGACACCCAACCTCAAACACATGATCATTTAATCTTTGATGAAGGTGCAATGAGTCTAAAATGGAGTAAGGAAAGCCTCTTCAACAAGTGGTGTTGGGAAAACTGGGCAGCGACATGTAAAAAAATGAATTTGGACCTGTGTCTAACACCATGCACAAAAATCAGATCAAAATGGATTAAAGATCTCAATATCAGACTTAAATCCATAAAGTACATTGAAGAAAATATAGGAAAAACTCTCCACGACATTGAAGCTAAAGGCATCTTCAAAGGTGAAACATCACTAACAAAGCAACTAGAAGAAAAGATAAACATATGGGACTACATGAAACTAAAAGCTTCTGCACCTCAAAAGAAACAGTGACTAAGATACAAAAGCAGTCCACAGAATGGGAAAGAATATTCACCCAATACCCATCTGATAAGGGGTTAATATCCAGGATATATCAGGCACTGGTAGAACTTTACAAGAAGAAAACAAACAACCCCATCAAAAAATGGGGAGAAGAAATGAACAGAAACTTCAGCAAGGAAGAAATTGAATGGCCAAAAAAAACATATGAAAAAATGCTCATCATCACTAATCATCAGAGAGATGCAAATCAAAACAACAATGAGATACCACTTTACACCACAGAGACTGGCACATATTCAAAAGAGCAAGAACAACAAGTGCTGGCGTGGATGTGGGGGAAAAGGGGACACTCATCCATTGTTGGTGGGAATGCCGGCTGGTACAGCCTTTCTGGAAAACAATATGGACTTTCCTCCAAAGACTAGAAATTGAACTCCCATTTGACCCAGCCATACCACTCCTGGGAATCTACTCTGGGAAACCAAAAATACGCAGCGGAAACACCATCCCTACTTTTATGTTCATAGCAGCATTATTCACAATAGCCAGAATCTGGAAGCAACCAGAGTGCCCGAAAATCGATGACTGGATAAAGAAGCTTTGGTACATCTACACAATGGAATACTATGCAGCTATTAGGAAAAATGAAGTTATAAAATTTGCCTATAAATGGATGGACATGGAGAAGATTATGTTGAGCGAAATTAGCCAGAAGGAGAGAGACAGATACAGAATGACTGCATTTATTTGCATGGCATAAATATATATGTACATATTATGATACCAATATCCAAGGTCAAGTGAAGCATATATCGGGAGGTCTTGTCAAAGGTGGAAATTATCACAAACGTGTGGGAGTCAGAGTTTAGGAAAGACAGAAAATGGAACAGGGTGCTAATAATAGTCGAGGGTACTAATGCCAACCTAGAACTGAGCATGAAATAGAGGCAAAAGGATTCACATGACAACCTTTTAATGTATGTTCTGTAATCCATAGTCTAGAAGGGAAGGAAAAGAGAAAGAGAGAGAAAGGCAAAAGAAATAAAGAACCTGCCATGGAGCAGGGCTGGGGAAGGGGGAGGGAACCGGGGATGTTGGTGGTGGGAGATGGGCACTGGTGGAGGGACGGGTGCTGAAACACTGTATGACCAAAACCCAAACATGAACTTTTTAATTGTATATCTTTTTATTTGTATATCTCACGGTGGTATAATAAAATACTTAAAAAAAAAGAAATTGCTTTCTAAGAATGGTGATCATTGTGATGAGTTATAGGGTTTATTTATCGTGTTCTTGCTTTTTGTCATACATAGGAACTAGTCTAATTCCAGAGGTTAACAACTTACTAAAGCCTCAAGTTTGGAGGAGAAATGATTTGTAATTAGGGGGCAGTTTCTCGGTATGACCCTATCTAATATTAACTGAGTTCTTTTCCAATGCTTCACTTTTCCAATCAGTGGCAATTTTTTTTATCTAAATGTCTTTCAGAATGTAACAGTATGAGCACATTCACCCCAGTAGCTATTATATTCTCAGAAACTCTTCTTAGCTCTGGGCTTACAATAAAGAAGAAAATAATAAAACAAAACAAGCAAGAAAGCAAACACAAGAACTCTACAGATTTTAAATTCTAGTAGTTAGAGACAGACTGTAGGTGAAAAAAATAAAACTAAAACACTCAACAAGGAAATAATTAGAAAATAATTATTAATCAGTTCTAAAATTTTATTAGTGCAAACACACACACAAGATTTTTAGGGGCAGAGTGGGAGTTGGGGCAGGGATGGATATGGGGTGGCAGGTAAAAGTTTCACATAAGACAACCAGGGTAGGACTGAGAAGATGACACATAAGCAGAAGGAATAAGCTATATGGACATTTAAGCATTTAAGACGGTAAAGAACCAGAGTGTGTACAAACTGGGGGCACAGAGGATGGTGTGTGGAACAGTGTAAGCAATGGGAAAAGTTGACAAAGTCTAAGGATGAAAAAAGGGAATGGGGTGGAGGGACAGCTTAGATGCTAGACCCCAGGAGGATTTTTCTTTTCAATATATTAGCAGAAGGATCTGAATGAAGAGGTGACTGTTCTGTCATATACTTCAGCAGGACAGCCCCGGTGGTGACAGAAACAGACAGTAGAGGAGTCAAAACAGAATTAGCAGGACAGGAAGTTGCTGGATGAGTCTAGGCAGGTGATGACAGTGGCTTAGCTCAGTGTGGTTGTGATAAGGCAGAAAGTCACCTAATCCATCTTTTATAATAAAAAATTCTTTTTATTTATTATTCTATTTTTATTAAGGTAACATGATTTACAAAGTTGTTCATAGTTGAGCTTTAGAAGTGCAATATTCTATCACCAATCCTGCTCCCAGTGTCAACTTCCCTCCACTAGTGGTCCTTGGTTCTCTTCCAAACCACTTCCCCCGCCCTTGCCTGCCATCTTGACAGGCACCCTTTTAAGCTTGGTTATTGGAGTTTGGGTCTCATGATTTCAGTGTTGTTGATGAATAATCTTATCTTAAAACACTCCCAAATATGATTCTCAATAGTTAGAAAGTGCTTAAAAGAAAAAAAGTTAACGATGACTTCAAATCATAGACCAACTCAAAACTTTTGATGAAATGTTCAATTTAGATAGGAATAAAGGACTTTAGTTAAGATTTGTTCTACTAAGAGAGAAAAGAGATGGAGAACCTGCCACGGAGGCAGGCTAGGGGAGGGGGGAAGGTATCAGGGACATGGGTAGTGGGAGGTGGGCACTGGTGGAGGGATGGGTGCTGGAACACTGTATGGAAGAAACCCAAACATGAACATTTTTGTAATTGTTAAAAAATAAAATAAAAATTAAAATAAAACAGTCTATCATCTATCTCTCTCTCTCTCTCTCTCTCTCTATCTATCTATCTATCTATCTATCTATCTATCATCTATCTATATACCTGCTATCTATGTATCTATGTATCTATGTATCTATGTATCTATGTATCTATGTATCTATGTATCTATGTATCTATCTATCTATCTATCTATCTATCTATCTATCTATCTATCTATCTATCTATCTATCTATCTATCTATCTACCTACCTACCTATCATCCATCTATCTATCTATCTATCTATCTATCTATCTATCTATCTATCTATCTATCTATCTATCTATCTATCTATCTATCTATCTACCTATCATCTATCTATCTATCTATCTATCTATCTATCTATCTATCTATCTATCTATCTATCTATCTATCTATCTATCTATCTATCTATCTATCTATCTATCTATCTATCTATCTATCTAAAGATTTGCTCTACTGTTTCTGGCTTTGATTCAAAAACAATATACCTGCTGAAATAATGAGCTGCCTCAGAGCAAGGATTAGCATATTGTCTTTAAACCAACCTTCTTGCCACCAGGCCCTGCAAGGAATAACACATATATGTAGAGTATTCTTCCTATGAAATATGATATTATAAGATGACTGCATGGACATTTGAATGAATCATGTAGACTTAGAAGCTTCAGTATTACTCTTCACATAAAGGATCTAGTTGAGGCTGTCTGGTGCCTGAGAGGTGTGTCCAAACATAATAGGCCAGGAACAAAAATGGCTCATTATTACAAAAATAATAAATTAATTGAATTTGAACTCAACTCTAATTCAAACCAAATAATATGGTAAATACATAAGCATTTCCCAGAACAAATATCTTATAAAAAGATGCAATACAAATTTATTTTTAAAACATTTTCTCATTTTCTTTTTTTTTTCCTTTTTTTTTTTTTTTGCTTTTTGGGTCATAGCCGGCGATGCTCAGGGGTTTCTCCTGGCTCTGCACTCAGGAGTCACTCCTGGCGGTGCTCGGGGGACCATATGGGATGCCGGGGATCGAACCCGGGCCAGCACAGGCCGGCCACGTTCAAGGCAAATGCCCTACCCGCTGGGCTATCGCTCCAGCCCCAAACATTTTCTCATTTTCAAAGACAGTGAGCAAAGGAGACTCTTATAAAGAAGGAGAAGGTCTGTTCGTGGACTGAAGATTAACAGAGAGAGGGTTAAGGAAAGAAACTGAATGTCTGCATAACTGCTAAAGATCAGTTAGATAAATGACACAACATTTCTGAAATAATATAGATCAGAAAAAGGCTGCTGCAAAATCAGACCCGCAGGCATTCACTAACACCCCAATGGAACCAGAGAGGTAGTAGAGCATGTAGGCTCTTGCTTTGCTTGTGGCTAACTCAGGTTCAATCATCAGAACATGTCTCACAATCCAACCAGGAAATGATCCCTGAGAGCAGAGCCAAGAGTAAGCCCTGAATATATCCAGGGGTTTGCCCACAAACAAAACAAAAACCCTATACGTGATATCTAATAATTTGGTAGCACTCAAGCCCAGAAGTGAGGTTTCTTAGCTGTTCTGATAGTCTTGCAGTGCTCTTAATTTAAACACTGCAATTCTTAAAGAGTTGAGGCTGAAAATAAGAGTAAACAGGTGTATCCATACATATACAGCTATAGGCAGCAGATGCTGGAATTCTTCTCTCCAGCCGAGATCAGTGAGAATTGATTGCTCTGCTTAGAGAATCTGCTAGACAAGTGGCTTATTTTTAGAGATCACATGTAAAGTGTCTCCTTGTTCTACCTGATTAGCATTAATTCTAGCTTAGTTTGAAACTGTATTTCTTTTTGTCCTCATGTTCAATATTGGAGATACCATTATTAACTATTCCTAAGATCGATGCTACAGGCAAATAGTAAAAATAATCTTTCAATAGCAGATTATAATGGTTTAGGTATAAAATGACTAAGACATGTATAAAATCTAAGAAATTTGGGGGCGGAGCGATAGCCCAGTGGGTAGGGCATTTGCCTTGCGCGGCCGGCCCATGCTGGCCCGGGTTTGATCCTTGGCATCCCATATGGTCCCCCGAGCACCGCCAGGAGTAATTCCTGAGTGCAGAGCCAGAAGAAACCCCTGAGCATTGCTGGGTGTGACCCAAAAAGGAAAATAAATAAATAAATAAATAAATAAATAAGTAAAAATAAATAAAAAAAAGAAATAATTCTAACAGGTAATATTATTATAAGAATAAGAAACTTAATCTTCAGCATTAAAATAAAGTCTGAAAATAAATTTGGAACTAATTTTGCTTTACTAAAAATAAAATGTTGCTGTTTATGTGCAAGAAAGTAGTTAGACGTATGCTATAAAGGTTTCTCTTTTTGTCATTTTTTAAAAAATAAGTCTAGTGCTATTACTGTGGGGCCTTATAAGTTACTTACAAGCATACCCGATGTATCAAATGTATCCAATAATATAAAAGGTATAAAAATTAAAGAATTTTTCCCTTTTTAAAAAGTGAATCACTGTGTATACAAAGTACAAAATTGTTCATGATTGGGTTTCAGTCTACAGTGTTCTGTTACCCATCCTTTCATCAGTGTACATTTTCCCCACCACCAATGTCCTCCAGCCACCGACCTACCCATCTCTCTCTCTCTGTCTCTCTCTCTCTCTCTCTCTCTCTCTCATGTGTGTCTCCTTTGAGGCATTACGGTTTGCATGCAGATACTACATGGTTATCTAGTTTTAGCACTCAGTTCTTATCCAGAGTGACTCATTGCCAACTATCTCTGTCATAGTGGTCCCTTCTCTTTCCTAACTGCCTTCCCTACTCCCAACTTTTGGCAAGCTTCTAACCATGGATAGAATGATGGCAGTCATTGGTGAGATATTAAAAAAATAGTATTAAACTTATATGGGATTTTTTTTTATACAACACATCATGAACTTAGACATTTTTTTTTATCTTTTCGGTCACACCTGGCATTGCTCAGGGGGTTACTCCTGGCTATGCACTCAGGAATTACTCCTGGCAGTGCTTAGAGGACCATATGTGATGCCAGGGATCGAACCTGGGTCTGGCCGCATGCAAACGAAACGCCCTACCCACTGGACTATCACTCTGGCCCTTATTAGGCACTTTGTATCATTTTGTCAATCTTTCTTCCCTTGTCAATTGGGAAATTTTCTCTACCTGCTGAATTCAGTACATGGATCGTATTGGTATACTACACTTGAGTGGGATACTTACTTCATCTTTAAATACCTTTCCATGTTCTTCACAGCCAGGTAAACTCTGGATGAATTCTGACACCTGTCAAAAACAGTATCAAAATTTCCATTGATAAAAGTCCAAATCTGAACACTTTGGGTTTAAAATACTTTAACACAGTTATGTCTTAGATGTTTTTCTCAAGATATTTCTTTCAGAAAAAGAGACTACATATTCTACATACATTTGTGCTCCTTAAGCCAAACTATTTGGTTCCTGGCAAAGGGAAACAAATAAACAACATACCTCATCTGTGCTCCATTTGGAAACTTTACTGGCAGGGATTCCGCCACAGTTGGAAGAAGTTTGCTCTGCTGTTCCCAGCGCAAGGGCAAACATGGGATTGGGGATTTAAAGGAGAGAAAGACGGCCGAACGACGCTGTGCCTGCTGGACACCAGGTTCTTCCCGGCACCTGGTTAGGTGAGACAAACGGAGAATTACCTCTGAAAAATAGCTCCAAAAAGTGCTGTGTCAAATGCATCATAGTATTCGGTTCCTTTCAATCTTATGTTCATTTTTGAAAAATAACGTAGGCCCTTATTGAGGTGGAACTTGAGAGTACACTACAGAATTTAACCAGAAGAGACATACCTTGCCTCTGCAATGAGTGGGATGGGGTGGTTGTGGTCTCCTTTAGCCAGTAACAGCTCAGTAAATGACGGGCAACGGGAAGCCACTACATATCAATCTTACAGTGTTGACAGCACCTCCTCTGAAATCTATATAAGGGAGTGTGTGTGTGTGTGTGTGTGTGTGTGTGTGTGTGTGTGTGTGTTTTGTTCTGGGGAAGTGTGTTCTTATTATGTTATAATAACATTTCCTATTGCATTCTGCTTTTTTAATACAAACTTAATGGCTGCTTATTTGAGATGAACTAACTGAATGTTTAGGACCCTCCTTCGCCTTTACCAAGTCAGTATATTCAACTTTGCTTGCGACATTTACACGTGAGTGTTCATGACATATATCATTCAATACTGACTCTAGACAAATTCTGACAAAGGAAATATGCATCAGAGCTTTAGTAAGAAGAGTAACTCTAGACATAGATAATTTTCTCCTTAATTCTGAATTCCTCAAAAATAGCAGTCAACAGTATGTTTAAGCAAGCTATTGTGTTTACCCTGAAGCTACCATTCCTGCTCCCTCCATTTTTCTCAGCTTTGGCTTATTATTTCTTCTTCTTCTAATCTCATTGTCTTTTTTTTTCAAGTCCACTATTTATTTTGCAGTTATAAATGAATGCTAAAATAGAGATGCAAATGCTTCTGCCATTTTTAATTTGTACAGATAAAAATTAAAACCACAACTACTTATTTGCTAGGTCTTCTATGGAAAGGCCTTGCTTCGCTGTTGCCATCCTAATATATCCATTTTAAGAAAATGATTTAATGTCCCTGGAACTCAGGACTTTGTCAATAACTGACTTCCCTTAACATTAAAGTTAAATCTGATCTGGAAACTAGCATCACAGAAAAAAAGTTCCACCCTACAGTAACTCTTCCTTCACACTTTAGCTATTACAGCAACATTAATTTCACCAAAATTGTCTGCTCAAAGGTTAGACTGTATCTTTTTTTTAAAAATTTTTTATTATACCACCGTGAAACATACAATTACAAAGGTGTTCATAATTGGTTCTTGGTAATACAGTATTCCAGCACCCATCCCTCCACCAGTGCCCCATTTCCACCACCACTGTACCCCTCCCCCTCCCGTCCCCCAGGCCGCCTTAATAGCAGGTACCCCAGTTTCCTCTCTTTCTCTATCTCTCTCTCTGTCTCTGCATCTCTCTCCCTCTTATTTTACACATTGTGGCTAGCCCTGCATATATTTATAGTTTATCACTTAATAGACTGTATCTTTAAGGTAGTCTTAAGACATTTTTTCTGGTATGCAGTAACTTTGTACATCAATAACATAAAGACATTTGTTTTCTTAAAGAATAGAATTTACAGAAAGTCATGACTTTATCAATACCATTCCCTTTATTTGCTGTAGTGGTCAATATAATTAGTGCTAGTTAAGGGATCATGCATGGGGGTGGGAAATGAGGGTCTTTGGTGGTGGTGGAGGCACACTGGTGGTGGGACTGGTGTTGAACGATGGATCTCTCAAACAACTGTATTGTGAAAAACTTTATACTTTGTAAAACACGGTGTTTAAACAAAAAAAAAAATTTTAAATGGCTAGTGAGATAGCTCAGTGAGTGTACATGCAGCCAAACCAGGTTCTATCCTGGCGTTCTATATGGTCCCCTGAGCACCACCATAGTAATTCCTGACAGAGAAACTGGGAATAATTCCTGAGCATCTCTGTGATACAAACACAAACAAAAAAGCCCCAAATTAAAATGCATGCCTAATACCCTGGAACCAAAATCTGTCCTCTGTCGGTCATTCATTCCATAATCATGGCTAATTCCTTACAACAGGTCTTCCTAAAGATTACATGACAATTTAGAAATTTTTATCCCATACATTAAGGATTAAAAAACAGAAATTACTCTGATCCTGATTGTACTTAATACTATTAGATATAAAAAGTGAAAACTGAGTATGAGTCAATAACCTATCAAGGCTAATAGCCAACAAATATCTATAAAATAATATCTTAATGTTAAAGAAAAACAATAAATCCAGAGAAAGGGGTACATCTTTTCAAAAGGTATTACCAACTGGTGATTAAACTTAAAAAGGATGAATATAATAACAGTAACTGAGTAAAATGAGTGGATCAAAGAAAGTAGATAAAATTAGCTCCAAGATACTCAGGCTTGAAAGATATGAGAAGCATCTCAAGGTTAGCAACCAAAATAACAAACCAACTGCTATGGGGACAATAATCAAGCTTGCCTTTACAAGTGAAAAACTAGCTTATTACAAAATGGAAATGAACCATTTCTGTAGATCAGTCAGTCTTGAGAAATGTTTGTAGAAGATAAAACAAAAGTGTGCCTTGCTCAGGACTGCGTTTAAATACTAAGGCCACCTTTAACAGAATTTTATATTAATTGGGCCTTGCTATAATGGTGAAAATTAGGTATTAGGGTTCAGTTATAGGAGAGAGAAAAGTGGGCAGGGAATGAGGAGGAAGAAGAAAATGAAGAGAGAAGCAATGAACTAAATTCAGTAAAGGTGCCCAAAAGTTAGATTTAATAACAGTGAGAAAAAATTTCCCTGATTGCACTTACTATATGGGATTAAGTTTTATATGACTTAATTGGAGAAATAACCTTAGGGAGTTTCTTTTTAGGAAAAAGACTTTTTTTTTCTAATCATTTTGATCCAAAAAATCCAAAGTATTTCTCAAGGGCCTAATGTGTGTTTATATATAATATCAGTATTATACTGCTATTATAAAAATACTTAGGCCAACTATTTGTCTATTCTATTCCAAATACAGCCAAAATTCTAATGGGCTTTTCTTCCATCACTTATATCAAGACTCAAAGAGACTAGATCTCCAAAGGGTTGTTTGTGTCACAGGAGACAAGAATTGAGAATGAATACACTGATGAGTTACTACTAGGTTAAAAAATATGGTGCATACAATTATTTTCTCCTGAGGCTCAAGTTTAAAAGTCATATTTAGAGCAACCAGAGACAATGACAAGGGTAAATATTCTTCATAAAAGTCTTGGGGAATGTGCAATAGAATACTATGCTACTGTTAGGAAAAACAAATTAGTGAAATTTACCTATAAATTGATAGACATATGCTCAGTGAAATGAGTCAGAAGGAAAAGGACAGATATAGAGTGACTGCATTCATCTGCAGATATAAAAAAATAGTATGAGACCTATATCCAAGGCCAGGCAAAGTGGAGGCTGGGAGGACTTGTCAATGGTTGGAATCTACCACAAGTGTGTGTGGGGCAGGGTAGATAAGATATAGAAGGGACCAGTTAGTCAATAATAGTTGGAAATGTTAACTCTAGATTAGGACTGAGTACTGAAAGTAGGTAAAGGGATACACATGATAACCTTCAATGTCTGTATTGCAAACCACAATGAGTAAAAGGTAGGAGAGAGGGAGGGTAGGGGAGTGCTTGTCATAGTTGTAGGTTGACAAAGACTGGTTGGGGGGGAACTGCAGACAGTGGGTTGGGAAATGTGCACTGGTGGAGGGATGGGTATTGGAACATTGTATGACTGAAACCCAATCATGAACAGTTATGTAATGGTCTAATCTCATGGTGATTTAATAAAAAAAAAATTGAAAAAAAAAGGACTTGGGGAAACTGCTCTGGACTCCAAAGGGTTAGAGACTGAAAAATAATAATGAAGCTTCTGGTAAAAGTTCTCTAACACATTGGAGGGAGAACTGCCTGATAGAAGAATTTCATGCTTTTAGGAAGGTACAAGGGAAATGACTACTAAAGAAGAAAATAAGCTAAAAGGGGAAGTAATAGTAAAAGAAATTATCAAAAATTAAAGCCAGGGGAAGAAGGGTATTTCTAGTGCGAACACCGAATTGTAGGCATCCGAACTCATGCAAATGTGGCTGGAAAAGGTAAGCTTTCTTTCCGTTCCTACACCACCCTGGTGCCACAATATCACACATCTAAATTTCTGCTGGTCTCTGGTAGGAATGGGGTCCTTAATTTAAGGAGAGGAATAGATGAAGTGATGTCAATCTACCCAAACATCTATGGCTAGGTCTGGAGTTCAAGCTTGGGGGTGGGGCCTAATGACCCTGTGGTTTGTGCCCATGAGGGCAACTCAGTTTAACTAGATTAACTATCTAGAGGACAGGATCATTCTGGAACTGTAGAGGACCATAAAAACAGTAATTGAGTTGTTAGCTCTGAGCCAGACTGTTTCACACAACACAAATCAGGCAGAATAAAGTTAATAGTCCCCACTATCAATGCTACAACCCTACATCCAGAGTTGAGATATGTTTGTGAGCTTTTTCTGGAGTCGGAGGGGCAGGGCTCCCAAGCAGTGTTCAGGAGACTTGGGGATCTTGCTGGTATTCTTGATCAACCAGGCATGATTCAATGCAAGGGTCTGAGGATATGATACTGCTTGGATTATCTGGCCACCGAGGCAGTGCTTGGAGTCTCCATGGATACACATCTGACAGTGTTTGGGGGAGGAGGGGATCTGGGGCTGCATCCAGCAATACCGGGGACAATGCAGTACCAGGGAATGACTCAAGTTCTGTGCTTGGGGACCAAGCTGACCAGGGATTGACCTAGGATTCCTGCTTGGGGACCACATGGTACCAGACACTGACGCAGGCCCCCTAAATTTTGCTGGGCACAGTTCTCAAAGCCCCTGGGCACCACCAGGTGAGGCTCTTTATTTAATCCAGCCCTAATATCCATCTATGTACTTGTTCCAAGAAGTGTTTGTGATTGAATATATCCCATAGTTCTTGAACACTGTTCTGAATACTAATAACATCTTTATTTAACCACAACTGGCTGAAGACATGTTACAGTATGCACATTTGAAAAACAAGTGATCCAAACCATCTTTGCATTTATGATATTTTCATGTTCAAGTAGTTAAAACTCACATTGAAAGCAGTAAATAGTAGACCTGACAGAGAAAGAAGCTAAGACTGTTCAACATGAGGAACATGTTCGGTACATCAGAAAATGAATAAGCTGTTCACATAGTAAATAGCACCCATAATGGCTGGTGAAAGTCACCCCCATGCCCCGAATATGCAGCAAGCAGTGAAACAGAGGAACTCCGTACAGGGACTCTCTAAGTCTCTGCTCCAGCCTTGAACAGTGCTTGTTCCAAATTTCCTGACTAATGATGGCTGCCAATATAAACATTTTGAGTTTTATTTCTTGGATCTAATTCAAGAATAACAGAGAAGATATAATAATCAAATTTTAAATGAAAAATATTTCTGTATTTATACAAAAAGGAGCGGAAAAAATCAAGAAAAGTATGATATCTTGGGCAACATAATAAAAGGAAATTCAACTTAGAAGTCAGATTTTTTTTAAGGTCAACAGACTGAATTATTCCAACTTCATTCCATATATGTGAAAGCTGCTTTGGTTAGTTTTTCACAGTTGCCTTACTTTTAGCAAGGGGGAAAAAATCAGAAACAAAACAATAAGTTAAATATATTGTTTACAACAGATCACACTGTGGGGTATCATCCAAGTCACTCTTCAGAACTAAGATATTCAGGGTTTGAATTCTGAATGACTCGGGGCAGAGAGCATTGCCCTTGCTTGTGTAAGGTCCTGGGTTCAATGCTTGTTACCATATACACAGGAAACAGTCTAACCAGAACTAATACATTCAAACTTTTAACTTGACTGATGACTTTGAGTTGGCTTCTTCTCAAGAACCATTGTAAGCCAATGGGAACTTCCTTTCAAAGTGCACAGTGCTTCCACAATCAATATTTCAAAACTGGTCAGAGCTGAGTTACGGAAGTATCATTCATCTGCCTGAATTCAGGTAACTGAAGGCCCATCAGCTCAAAGAATGGACAACCTGATGTCATAACTACATGCCAGTTCAGCTTCTTACTAAGTCCAGTGATGCTTATTATATGCTCTCATGGCTACTACTACGGAGATCATTCAATGACGAAGCTCTTCCACTCACGCTCAACTTCGTTTCCTAAGAGCCCAATATGAGACACTAGGTCTCGATGCTACTGAGAACTGTAAAGTGGAACAGAAAGAACTGAGACAATCCATTCACTGACTAAGAATGAGAGGCCACATACCACTGAAATAAAGAAGCTCTCAGAGATCAAAGGATTGTCTGAAACTGAAGGTTCATGGAGTGCAATTAAAGACAAATAAACTACCAATGAGTCAAAAAGAAAATGTCAGATATTTTCCACATGAAATGAGTCTAGAGGAAACTTAAAGAAGATAGGGAAAATGTAAAAGTATGAAGAAGGTTAACTAAAAGTTCACAACCACAAATTCAAAACAAATAAAGTAAATTCTATTTGTTTTTACATGCTAGACATGTAATGCGATTTGGAGATGACCGCTGGACTAGAGCCGTTACCAACTGGATCCCATGGGACGTCAAAAGATTACATGGCCGCCCACCTACAAGATGGTCAGACTTCTTCGTCAAGACCCTGAAGGAACGGTTTGAGGCTCTTTGTATTTCGAAGCAACCAGATGCCATTGGGCTACACTGGCACGTGATAGGGTCAAATGGAAATGTTACTGGCGCCCGGTTGAGCAGATCAATGAGTAACGGGATGTCAAATGATCGAGTGATCTCAGAAAAAAGGAGAGTCGCTAAATTTGAAAAACTAAAATTGGATACTGATAGGCAAGTCTTATTTTGAAACATGTATAGAATGCAAAGCAACTCATTTTGCTTTGCATACTATACATGCAAAAAGCTTCCTTTTGATACTAAAAAGACTAAGTAAAATATGCATATCGAACTCTAGATTGTGTATTTCCAAGTTATGTAAGAATAAGAATCCTAGCAATATTTTTTTCAGAAGACACATGCCATAAAACAACTGTTACACTACTGCTACTTCCACCACTCCTCCTCTTCCTAGGAGCTAAAGAGTAAGCAAGTGATGCATCAGGTCTCAGGATTCAATGTTGCCCATACTAGTGCTAATTCAAATCACAGAGAGGTTAAGACCTATGCCCCGAGTGCCTGAGAGATAATATAGCAGGCAGGGCACTCTCCTTACTCTCTATGCAGCTGACCTATATTTGACCCCTGGCACCACATCAGGTCTCCCGAGCCCCACCAGGCAGAGAGATCCCTGAGCACAGAGCCTGCAGGAGTAAGCCATGAATACCACTGTGTGTGCAACATCCCCCTCCCACAAAGAAAAACCCTAAACAAATAAAAAAGGAAAAAAAAAATCCTTTGCCCAGAGCCATCTACACAACTAATAAGTAGTGGATCTGAGACAAGAAAGAAATGAAAGTTGTACTTTTTTTTTCCTTTTTTTTTTGGGTCACACCTGGCAATGCTCAGGGGTTTCTCCTGGCTCTGCACTTAGGAATCGCTCCTGGCAGTGCTCAGGGGACCATATGGGATGCCGGGGGTCAAACCCAGGCCAGCATGGGGCGGCGTGCAAGGCAAACGCCCTACCTGCTGGGCTATTGGTCCCGCCCTGAAAGTTGTACATTTAACATCTCTGCAAAACCATTGCTCACAAGAAAAACTGGAGCCTTTTTCTAAGACTCCAAAATAGTCTGATGACAAAATTTCTTTTCTTTTTAAAAAAATTTTTTTTTATTATACCACAGTGAAACATAAAGTTACAAAGATGTTCATAATTGGTTTTTGGTAATTCAGTATTCCAGCACCCGTTCCTCCACCAGTGCCCCATCACCACCACCAGTGTACCCACACCCCCTCCCGCCCACCCCCAGGCTGCCTCAATAGCAGGTACCCCCTTTCTAATCTCTCTCTCTCTCTCTCTCTCTCTCTCTCTCTCTCTCTCTCTGCATCTCTCTCCCCCTTCGTTTACACATTGATGACAAAATTTTTCATAAATTGTTTGAATGTAATTCCCATGAGCAAACTTTGAGGAAGTTACCATAATTATTCTTTTAGGTAGATATGCAAGGTACATATTTAGCAACATCACAGGAACAGCAGGGGAGACATGCCGGGCTGCCATACCCTACCACCTGCAGTGTTGGTCTATGATGCTGCATTAAATGCCATAACACATACTGGAGACAGCAGCGAATGTAACTTAATCATAATTACTGCTTCATAAAAATCAGACATGGAAATCAAAGATTCATTTACAGAATAAGTCATTACAAGCAAACAGTTATTAGGTGGCATTCTCAAATCATTAAATAAAATATAAGTCAAACATGCATATAAAAATAAAGTAGCCTGAGACAATCATCAAAATCATAAGACTAATCTTTTCTTAAAAAATAATTTCAATAATTTCCGAGCTATGCATGAATTGTAAATATGTTGTATTAAATTCAGCATGATCACTGAATACACTTAGTCACTGTAACTTCACCCCTTAGTTTAAAGCATTATATTTTTTTTAGCAAAGATATGAGAAAAAGTCAGATTCTCCAGTGCAACTCAAAATGTTTTTTTGATTGATTTTCCTTCCATTTTTGGTAAATATTAATCTTATTTATATTCCAGTATACATCCTGAGATGAATTTTAAATGTAAGAAATAAGTTTATGAACAAAAGGAAAAGCGAATCAAGGAAAATATATCTATAGGTTTAAATGAAATGTCCTACCAAACTTGATACACAAAATATTCCAACATGGAATCTTTATTATTAAGAGTTATACCTCTTATCCTGACAATAAACTTCTACTGCTTGTGATAAGGAACAAGAGATTTATTATGGCTACCTCTGGCTTCATGTGATGTCCTCATTTCATTCTCTGATCTCTCTTCAAATTCTTCCTTAACATCATCAGCATGCTGTTCTCTGTGAAAAAAAGTTTCAATATTTTCAAAAAAAGGGTTTAGAACTGCATTTTAGAAACTGTTTACTTAATTCAAAACAAAATCAAAAACAAAAATGTTAGAAATGATTTAAAATTCTGAGAAATTCCTACTTGGAATATCTAAAAAGTTCATTCTGCTCATAATTTTCACTGAATGTTCTGGAAGATTTTAATGTTAAGAATAGTGTTAGACAATGTGTAACAGAAGGGAAGAGAGAGAAGGAGGAGATGGAGGAGGAAGAGGAGGAGTTGGAGGAGGAGGAGGTGTAGGAGAAGGGGGGAGGAGGACGAGGAGGAGGGAGAGTGCCTGCCATGGAGGCAGCCTGGGGGAGGGAATCTGGGGACACTGGTGTTGGGAAGGGTGCACTGGTGGAGGGATGGATGCTGGAACACAGTGACTGAAGCCCAATCATGAACAGCTTTGGAACTGTATATCTTACAGTGGTATAATCAAATTTAATAATAATTTAAAAGATAGAATAGTGTTAGAATGGGTTGAAAAGGTGGAGGATGTCCAGTAAAGGGCACTGAAGTAAAGGGATACTGGACTTTGATGGAGGGTACTGTGTGGTAACACTGTACTCCTAAAATAAACAAATGAATATGTGTATATACGTATATATGTTCTGCTAAAAAGAATGACATTTAGTTAATTGTTCCAGAAAATGTAGCAATTTAACTTAGAGTTTTTAATTTGGATGTGCTTTCATGAGTAATATCGTTTACAGTCTTTTGTAAGATTTTGTTAAATTTTTGAAGAGGGGATTTTTTGGGAATGACCATGCTGTGTTCTATGGTCGCTTCAGGTGTGCTGGGAGTAAGAGAATCATAAGTGATGCCCAGATTCCTGATCAGTCACGTGCAAAAGAAGCACCTTAATCCCTGTACTCTCGTTGTTGCCCCCAAACCTCAATTTAAAAGAAAAAGTCCATGACACTGAACTAAACCATTATATACTATTTAGCTTGTAATTTGTGATGATGCTGAGATCAGCCAAATCTAGGAAGCTTTCTTTTCATGATATAATTAGACAAATCCACAAGTCGAACTGCTTCCATTTGATTTAGACCAGGAATGAACTATTATTAATCTACACAGGATAAGAGTGCTCTAAAATGGAATGTAACCATTAGACTCTTAATTCAGAACTTTACAAGTGAGGGACACACAAAGCTCGATAGGGAATTAAAAAGTTTTTAGCCTAATCTATTCCATTCTGAGTTCAAAGTAAGTTCCACTTGGCAATTTCCTGAAATTGTCTAGAATGAAACATATATGCTACTATCTTTACAGACATATTTTTGTTTCTTTTGGAGACTCAAAACATAGTTCTTTCCTAAAATTTTTTAGAACATTGCAAATATATTTGAAATAACTTTACATTTTTTAACTATAAAAACCACTCATTTACTGACCATTTGGACATACAGTGATGCTAACTCATGCACACAATATATTGATATTCACTCCTTAGATCATTTTTAGGGACAAATTTGATGTCTTATGTGAATCTCAGCAATTTACCTTAGTTTGTACCATAAATAATATCACATTTACTGTAGAACTTCACTTATGTGAGAAAGGAGGAAATTCCTCTATGTAAGAATGTAACTTCCCAAAGAAACCAAGTGGCTAAGGGGCACCTTACTTCATAGACAGTGGGGAGATGGAGATATAGCAGAAACAAATACATAAAACTCACTAATAATCTGAGGATATATTAGTTGAAGTGATAATACAAATTTTGTCTTCTCTATAAAAACAGAACTGGGGGCTGGAGCGATAGCCCAGCGGGTAGGGCGTTGCCTTGCACGTGGCCGGCCTATGCCGGCCGGGTTCAATCCCCGGCATCCCATATGGTCCCCCAAGCACCGCCAGGAGTAATTCCTGAGCACAGAGCCAGGAGTAACCCCTGAGCATCGCCGGGTGTGACCCAAAAAGCAAATAAATAAATAAATAAATAAATAAATAAATAAATAAATAAATAAATAAAAATAAAAACAGAACTGTATTACTTCGGGGAATTACAGCATTAAATCAGTTAACTAGGCTAACTTCTCTATAAATGCATGCTCAGTTTTCACTGACTATTAACTCATGACACAATATTTAGTTGAGTCCATATAAACACAGGGATACATAAACAAATAATAATTTTCATCAAACAAAAATCAAATAAAGACTTCATAAATGCAGTAGTAAGTTTTTTTCGATTAATGAAGTGACACATAATTCCTTAAAATTGTGAGTGGCTAAATCCCAGTGTGCTACGAGTTAGTGCCTCCACCTGCAGTGAGGAGGACATGAAGACGCCAATCTGAGCAGTCTGTTACAACAGGGTTTACAAACAGAGCCACTGCAGTGATCAGATTTTTAATCAAACATATTCACAAATGCCAAGGCAGTTAATTACAATAAAACTCAAACATTTTATAAGTTTATACCCTAAAGCAAAAACCGGCTAAGTTCTTTTTAATATCTATTTGTAATAACAATTGTTTGAAGGAGATTCTATGATTATTATATCCACTGAAAGTTGAAACAAAACACAATAAAAGCCCAACCTTGTAGTGTAGCATTAGGTCTTAACACAAAAAATCTGTAATTCCAGTGTTTACCTTGTACTTTTCAATAATATGGTGCAAATTCTGGCACAAAGTTACAGGAAAAATTTTGATACTTCTTAGGTCATAATATGGTTTTTAATTAAAAAGAATTGGAGGGCCAAACTTAAACATTTGCAGGCAGGGCTCACTCCTAGTGGCACAGATCAAACTTGGGTTAGCCCTGTACAAGGCAAGCACCCTGACCTGCTCTGTCTCTGGTCTCAAGTGGTACTTCATTTACAAAGTCATGAGTAAAAATAGCTGAGCCATTATCATTTTGAGCATTTTGAGTAAAAATTGTTTTCTAAATTGAGCCAGCAATATTTCTCTCTACTACAGATTATCATCATGATAATTTTTATTGACTAAACACTGTGAAGAATTTCTGTCTGCATATTAAAGTGCAATTCCTCCCAGGCAAAATATTTTTGTGCATCTAGTCTTATAATCATTTATATTTACAATATCAAAATTGTGATAACATTAAAATACACTATGGAACACAGTACTAGTATGATTCTTGATAGATTTTTTAAAAAAATAACAACTAGAAGTACCCTTTTGTTGCATTTTAATGCTACAGAGTTTTGGGGCCACATCAGCAGATGCACAGGAGTGTTCTCCTGGCTCAGTACTCTGGATCCACTCCTGTTGGTGCACAGGGAACCATACGGAATGGTTTTAACTTGGGGACTGAACCTGGCCTGCCATGTGCAAGGCAAATGCCTTACCTGCTGCACTACTGCTCCAGTCTCTTAATGCTACAATTTTGCTTTACAGAAAAACTTCATGATTTTCCAATCAACATTTATCTGGAAGGAGGTATAGGCACAGGCTAATAGGGCATATGAGTAGTGGATGGTAATCTGGAGAAAGTATTTCACGAATAATGTTCACATGTGTGGTTTCTGGTTGGGAACAGACCTGGTTCCAAGTTCACAATTGGGGCTGGAAGATAGTATAGGAGGTAGGTTGCTTGTCTTGCACAAAACCAACCCATATTTGATATTGGCACCATATATGGTCTCCAGAACCCTGCCAAGGATGACACAGAGCCAGTACAGATCCAGGAGCAAGCCTTGAGCACATCTGGGTGAGACTCAACATCATACCCCCAAAAAAATTTCATATCTTCTATATAGTATTTCTATAAGACCTTGGGCAAGTTACTAACTTCCCTAGTTCTCAGCTGGATCATATAAAATAAGGATAATGAATCATTTACTTATACAGGCATTCTGAGATTCAAAAAGTAAACTGTAAGTGCACTGCACAGGGCCAGACACATAAATAGAAGCATCTTAAGTGGTAGCCATTACTTGACAGAAATTTCTTTTAGGATTAAATCATCTACTGACACCCATTTTAAGGTACTAAAACAGCTTTTAGCGTGATAGTAGGAGTACACGCTTCAACCAGAATGTCAGGTCTGGGTTCTAATCCAGCTGTTTGGGTTGAACGGGACATTTACCTCCTAAGGCATTATGAGATAAAGAGTATTAACACAATGGGAAAGCACCTAGAAAAGTAGTTGGAATATGTTGATATCCCTGGGGATTTTAGAATTCTCAGGAACCAACTTAGTGAAACTCTTCTTTCACTCTAATGGAAATAAAACCATTGCAAAAACATCTTAGTCAGGAATACTCTCTAGGCTTTTAATTAAGACAGTGGAATCCACTCAAATGGAAAAATGTATTCTTTGTGAGTCAGCACTCTCCCTTTCTCTATAATTATATGCCATGCTTTAGATGTCTTACTATCTTGCTCTAATTATGCTTTGAGGTAAATATTAGCAAAACAAACGTTAGAAGAGTAAATACATAATAACAGGATGGCATTTAAATAAAAACACTTGCATTTTTTTCAAGTGTCTCTGCTTATTTTAAAACAACCCCTAACCAATTATATTTCAACCGGTCCCAGTTTGTTAACAATAACATAAAAAAAATATGAAAGAATAAATTATGTTGCTTCAGTTCAGGGATTTTAATCATATTTCTCAATCCAGGATGAGTTTGGCTAAACTCTAATTTAAAATAGCCCCATCCTTCATTTTCCAGAACTGCTTAGCTTATTCTAGTCTCACAGGGCCTTATTAAAGCTGAAAACTAACAGCTGTACCCCAAGTAACAAGGGGTACATCATGAATATACTGACAGCTGTATAAAGCATAAGGCTTTCTTCTTTTGAACACTGAAAAGTGACTATTTGCATGCTCCCAGCTTTTATTTTTAAATTTCTGGCCAGAGGCCACTCAGGTAAAATAGAAAAAAAATAGAATCTCAGTGTTGTATGTTAGAAAAACTGTAAAACGACATTTAATTTAAATGATGAAAGCATTTAAATTATCTCTAAAATGCACATTATCTACAAACTGACTGTGGCTTAATAATGTGAGGACAAAGAGGGTATTCCTTTTAAAAGGATTCAGCAAATACTGGCAAAGAAAACCAGTAGTATTAAAACATTTGTTTATGGTTTACATTCAAGGAAAGATTTTAAAATTTCACTACTTTAGAGATAATACATTAGCAATAGTTTTACTTAACTGTATTTTCATGGCGCAGGAGAAAGTGCATGGTTTACTACTTGCCTAATGATTAAAAATGTTTTGATTAATAAGCCTATTAAATTGTAATTCAGCACAAGGAATGAATGTGAAGAAAATGAATATAATGAAATAGTACAGTGGTTAAGATCAAGATATCAAAGGAAAGCCCTGCAGAAAACCTTAAGTATCAATTAGTGAATCAATCTCTCATGAAATGAAAGCCCCAGAGAATATGGTGAGTTTTGGGGAATAAAGATTACGTCTCCTAAGAGACTATATAACTTAAAAATAAAGATTTTTTTTTTTTTTTTACTATGGCACTCTGATATACAAAATCAATCACAATGACTAAGTTCTGGCATACAATGTTCCACCAATCCCGTCACCAGTGTTAACTTCCCTCCACAGAGTCCCTGGTTCCCTCCCAATCCCTACCCTGCCCCTTGACAGGCACATTTTAAAATTTGGCTGTTGTTGTTTGGGTCTGGTGCCTTCTGTTTTGTTGATCCTATGGTTCAGATATATACCTACACCATGCCTCTATCCTGATGAGTTATCAGACTCATCTCCCCAATCCATGTCACACACACACACACACACACACACACACATCTGCCTCTTATTGTACAAAAGAGAACAGAAATATACATACACCACTCCTCAACACTAATGAGTTTGAGGCTCCTGCCTCCTTATGTTACAAACACACACACACACACACACACACACACACACACACACACACACCTGTCTACCTCTTCTACCTCTTTTTATTGTAGAAAAGAGAACAAGAGAAGCCAGTGCCTTCCCGCTGTCTTTGAAAGAGACTCCTGAGTCAGGAACTAGTGCTATCTGAGCCGATAAAACAGGATTCTGTTGCAATATTTTCCCTACAGCTCTACACACAGATAATAAGGTAGCTCTCTTTACACTCCGAATGGCTGTCTCAGGGTCATAGCAGTTGGCATCAGAACTGTGACCGTTTTAACCTAAACTGCGATTTTCCTTGGCACACATCAAACAACTTCATAGGCTGGACTCAGGTTAAGAGTTGCCGTATTTCAAAAACTTCCTCTGCTCCTAATTGGCCTCTGGCAGACCACTGGCAGAAAGGAGGAAGAGACTTAACTATAGCAGAGAAACTTGTCAGTGAAATGATTTTATTCATTTGTCAACTGCAAGCCCTCAATCCAAGAAAAGTGCAGATAGAAAATTTACCACGTACGTTTTATAATCTTTAGAGCTTTGAGTCTGAATTAATTTTACTTGATGCTACAGTTTTCCAAAGTAAACATGATTAAATGAGCTTACAGTTTAACATTTTGGCAGCTTGTTTGCCCTTTTGTGTAATAGAGCCCTACACTTTTAGTATCACTTTGAGTATTACCAACAAAATTTGGCTTATCCCAAAAAATACACATCAGTCTCCCCAGAAGAGAGTCCCCTGGGCGCAGGGGGCTTGCCTTCTACACAGCGTGCCCCTGGCCACCCTGCAGAGGCCCTTTCTGCCGTTCTGCTTGAACAAAACAGGCCCCTACTGAGGAGCACCCTGGGACCCAACCCGAGACCACACCCTTCTGCGTCCCCATCTCTAGCACACGGTCAAGGAGATGCTGGCGTGACTAGCTGAGCCATTGCAGAATGAAGGGAACCTACTGAGCCCCAACACTGTAGCTTTTGTCCTTTTGATGAGTCAGGAAGTCAGTTTGGGTGGCCAGTAATGCCTCCCATGCAACTAGTCATCGGTACTCACTGGGTGATGGGGCCAGGGGCCAGGTTGATAGCTGACCTGGTTCAGGGTCAGAGCGTCACCTGGCACTGGCTGGCTCTCAAGTGTAACTTTGATCCTTTGGCATATTTGGGGGGGCCCTAGTCTTGGCTCCTGTTGGTTTCTCCTGGTAGTAGACACCTCGAATTGCCCTCCATCTGTTTCCTTGAAGAACCATTTTTTCATGGTACTTGTCCTGATTGTTTTGTGTTCAAATTTGTATTTTTGTATTTAGAGGAAAATAATTTTCTCAACACTCATCACTAATATTGTATTACATTGCAATGAAGGAGTCCTTGTTTAATAAATGGGCAAGTGTAAAAAAATACACATCACATTGACGGCTGCAATTTCTATAAATGATCCGTGCTAACTCTCAGAGTGCAGACACTTGTCCTACAATTTGCAATGCCATTCTGATAGCCTATGAAGAAATAAGAAAACTAATCTTTTTCATTGGATGTGAGTTAGCTTTGGGCATTTGCCCTGAAATAGAACAGAAGCAGGTGAAAGCCTCAGAGAGAACAAGGTTTAAGTCGCTTGCCTGGCATGCTGCTCACCCTGCTTAAATCCAGGGAACCACATGGACTCCCAAGTATAGAGCCAAAATAAAAACTAATGAGTAGGGCGGCGATAGCCCGCGGGGCCTTTGCGGCCTGTGCCGCGGGTTCGATCCGCATCCCATAGTCCCCGGCCCGCCAGGGTAATTCCTGAGTGAGAGCCAGGAGTAACCCCGAGCATCCCGGTTTGACCCAAAAAAGCAAAAAAAAAAAAAAAAAAAAAAAAAAAAAATGTTTGCTTTTTTGTGTGTCACAGATACTGCGATGCTGACTCACCTACCATCCCTGCTCTTCACATTGACAAGTGAATGAAATGCAAGCTGTTCATGGACATACTGGTCTCAATGCTGAAAAATCTGGGCTCCACTGGGGGCAAGAACGGCTCAGTCCCCTCCCCAGCAAACCCCCCAGTAATCTGTTCCCACCACCTACTGCTGCCGCCACGCCAAGCCCAATTGCATAGTTTCACTAAGAATCTCTGCAGAGACACAAAGTGAAAGCTCCAAGTTCTCTGGTGTTGGGTTGAGAACGCGGGGTCTTCACAGAGTGGGGGGCAGAAGGCTCCCCCACCCCACATAGTTCGGAAGCCCTGGGAGCCACACCAATTTCCCACAGCCCCTTCTATGTCGACTCATCCCTGTTCTACAGATCCTGAAGTTTCTGGACCACATACGTGGCCATGACACCTCCACATTTCACAGTACTGAAATTCCAATGAGTGCACCTATGTATGGGAAAGTAATATGAAAGCTACCTAAGCGCTTAGCGAACAAAACAATAACACAGAAGGCTTTAGCAAAGAATGGCTTAGCAAATTCTCAGGCAAGAATTTAACAACCTGTGGTGAGATGACGATGTTCACAAATTTTCTCTGACTGAACTATATTTTATATTTCCTTTAGCTATTTGGTTGTAACAAGCAATATAACACAAGTTATAGTGTGCCTATTAGGTGGCGGACTTGGGGATGGTTGTGAAGAATGTGAACAATAGTCAGATGGGTGGGACTGGTTTTAGAAGATCGAAAGCCCACAACAACTGTATTGTGAACAACTTTGTAAATCAAGGTGTTTAAATAAAGTTAAAAAATGGACAGAAAGTTATTTATTTATCTACCTATCATTTATTTATTTATTTAGGTTTATAGATCATACCTGGTGATATTTAGAGGTTATTCCTGGCTCTGCACTCAGGAATTACTCCTGGTGGTGCTCAGGGGACCATATGGTATGCCGGTGATCAAACCCAGGTTGGTCACATGCAAGACAAAAGCCCTACCTGCTCTGCTATCTTTCCAGCCTAAAAAGATTTAGTTTTTAAAAAAGGTAATATACACATCTGGGCAGGTATTTTGAATATTTTAATTCTGTTTCATTGGTTATGTCTAAGCATATTTAATGGCACGGCAGCCCAAACCAGTGATTTTTAGCAGAGAGAGTATACCTAATTTAGAAACAAAATTGCAAGCAGCTGTAGAATAGATTTCATCATGAAAAGACTATGCGGCAGATATGTCCAATGTTCTCCAATTGGTAATAGATTGTAAATTATTGCTCCATAGAAAAGTCTTTGCATCCAAAAGTGAGTCCTTCAGTTGGTACAGGTAACCTGCATCCATCATACAGAGGTGTTTATTAAAAGTATACTAGGATGAACCCTACATTCCTAAATCAGTATCTCTAGAAATGAATAAAAGCTGCATTTTAACAGGCACCTGATTATTCTGATGCAAACTGCTTGAGACTCTGCTTTTTATCAAACGAAGTGTCAGATACACATGGATTCACTTAGCTACAGACGGACTGAAATTAATAGTCTTCCATTGGTAGAGTCCCTGCCTCACCATCTTGCTTCCAAAGAATTGTGAAGGGCAGTAACAGATGCCACTTTCCCAACTGAGGAAAATTTCTCAAAGCAAGCATTAGGTACAGCAAAATCGCTCTATAGCTTCTGATTAATGACCAAAAAAAGGGCAGAAGATGTGCATGCTCAGATTTCTATGAAACAGGTACCAGGTTATTTGCTCATAACCTCACCATCCCATTTACAGGTCTCTGTGGAAAACAAACCTAAACACCTGCCAAAGGACTCAAGATTCACTTTAACATGGGGCAGAAACTTCTCAGCTAGGCTGCCCTGAGTTCGTGGACTCCAAGTGCTCTGTAATCCTGATCCCAGAGTCCTCCAGGAGTGCAAGCCTATGTCTGGACACTAGCTCATCCGCTTTACTAGTGTGCCATAAATGGTGTCATTTCTATAGTATCAACCCTCTATGTAGGCCTGAAAGTGAAACAATAGTTTAGAAAACAGTTCCTTAGTTTGTAAGAGTGCAAGTACGTATTTGGAGGATTTTTATTATCAGTAATTATCTCATTTATATATCTGGTGTAGGACCTTACAAAATTGAGAATGTACTGGTATTACAGGAACAAACAGGAAATTAGAAAGCTGTTGGAGTACAGTCATTAAATAGGTATTTCTCTTTTGAAGGTTGATTCAAGGTCATCTTGCATCCTCACTGTAGACCACGTAGAATGCTTAGGCACAAAATTGCCTCAGAGAATCAGAGAATATTTGATATCTGCTGTGATGGATATTATCATCAAAGTACATGCCTTGGAAGAAACACAAAACTGTCAATAGTACTGGGCTATTATATAAGCAAAGGGATATTTATTATATATATAAAGTAATGCAGGGCTTGAATGACAGGCTGGAGGATTAGATAAAATTTTTCTGAAGCCTCAAAAAGAAATTAGCTGGAGGTGACAGGGATGAAGATTCTAGGGAGAGTGAATGTATGTCTGACAATCAGTGGAGCTGAACATTAAGCTTAAAAAATAACGCCTGGTAGGGACAGGAGCAATAGCACAGCAGGTAGGGCATTTGCTTTGCATGTGCCCAACCTGGGTTTGATACCCGGCATCCCATATGGTCCCCTGAGCACTGTTGGAGGACAGGTTTAGCTATTCTGGGAGTTTTGTTGTTTTGCCCACTCCCAGCTTAATCTATTCAAGTCAAGGTTCATTCTAATGAGACCTCTCTTCTATGTAAACACTGCTAGAGAGTGTGGCAGTTACAGAAGCCACCTTGATTGAATAACTTCTGACTTATACATCTACTAAGACTTCTAAGTTTTCTAGATTGGGCACAGCTCCTCTTTATAACCACTGCACCCAGAGTGGGACAGTTAGAATTTACCAGGAGACTACCACCCTGGCTACGCTGAGACTATAGGAAGACTATAGGAAGGATCATACTAGTTTGCTCTAAGCAGGCGAGTTGTGACCCTTTCAGAACACGAGAACAAGATACTCAGAATCACCCTGGTGCAGATAATAATAAGAAGGACCTTGTGGGTATCATCTAGATTACATGAAGCTCATGAAGTTAAGATGTATTACTTTATATCAGCCCCCTCTCTCTCCAGTGTTTTACATAAGGATAATCTTGGTAGAAAGGATTAGACCTTGGCATAACCTTTGTTTATACTTGCAATAGGGTGTGGCACTACACTCTGTTTAGAGTTCTTTGTTGACATGACCCTCCGGGTTGGACTACTTTGGTGTATATAAGGGACTGACTTGAGGCCCCTTCTACCTTCTGGGCCTTTTAGCTTTTGGCTTTTGGCTCCTGTGGCTTTTGGCTCCTTGGCCTCAGCTTTTGGCTTTTTGCTCTTTGGCCTTTGGGTAGGACTCAGCTCGGGTGAGATCCTGTCTCTCTTTGGTGGGAGACTTAGACTCTTTTGTATGGTCTAAATTCAGACCAGAGCTAGAGTTTTTTTTCATTATATTGGAGTGCTATGGAAGAGCTTTTGTACTATTAAAAGCCATTTTTGGAACTGTACCGGACTTCGTGAGTTTTCATCTGTTCTCCCGGCATTCTCGGAGGTAGAAGAGAACTTCTGTCCTGACACTGTCGGGGACCCCTGCGGCGTTCCCCAACAGAGCACCACCAGGAGTAATTCCTGAGTGCAGAGCCAGGAGTAACCCCTGAGCATTGCTGGGTATGACCCAAAAAAAAACAAAAAAGCGAAAAAAAAAAACCTGGTAGAACCAAAGAGATGGTACAGACATTAAGGCACTTGCCTTTCACTTGACTACAAAAGAGCATTAGTGGTAAGAACACCAGCGCCGCATATGGTCCCCTAAATGGCACCAAATGAGACTCCTGAGCACAGAACCAGGAGTGGCCCCTGACATAGAGTCAATGTGAGGTCCATGAACACCACTAGTCCACTCTTTACACGAACCTGCTCGAGATAAAGCTGCAGGATTAGGCAGGGGTGAGATAACCCAGACTTTGTAGACACATAATTCCAGGAAAAATGGGATGTCATTAGATGCTTCAAACAGAGGCTCTTATTTTTGTTTTAAATAAAGATACCTGAGCTTTAATCTGGATGATTCTGGCAGACTGGATTAGACCTCAAAACTAAATTTTTAATAATTGCCAGGAAATCTGATGTAAAACCAAGTTTGCGAGCTTCTGCTTTGCAATGTTAGTTTTGCTAGGTGTATCCTGTTCAAGGGGCCTGTAATTTGGGCCCTTAAAATGATTTTAGGGATGAAAGGCTTTGGGGTTTGAGCAGTAGTCCGGGCGGGGAGGGGGTTTGTCTTGCACCAGGTCAACCTGGGTTCGATCCCGGCATCCCATATGGTCCCCTGAGCACTGCCAGGAGTAAGTTCTGAGTGCAGAGCCAGGAGTAACCCCACAGCATTGCCAGGTGTGACACAAAAAAAAGAAAAAAAAAAGAAAGGCTTTTAGGGATGAAATGTTTTAGGGATGTTAATTGGCCCTGTTATGTCAGTTCCTGGAGCAAAAGGAAATGGCATTGTACCTGAGGATTTGTCACTGATAGAGCTGAATGCAACTCCTGACCACTCACTACCTAGATCTTGCATTACCTGCTGTGCAGCAAAAATGATGAGCTGAGAATTCATGGCTCTCCGCCCCAAGCAGTGCCCTTCTGTGACTAAAGGAATCGAATTGAAATAGCTCATCTCCCTAGTCCTGTCCTTGGGAAGATGGGAGATGAGTTGCAGACTCCCAGAGCGGGTCCCATGGATTGTTTCCACTGTCCACAGTGCTAATGGTGTTATAATAAAGGCTTTGTGGCTGCTTTTCCTTCATTGTTCTGCCTCCCTCACCTCTCAGGTAAACGATCTGTGAGCAACCTAATCTCTATTACAGGGGCTGCTTCTGAGGGTGCAAATCCTCTCTTGCTGTTTCAAAGTGCATTTTTTTCAAAATAAGAAAGTCTGACAACCAAATTCACCAACTTATTAGAATGCTGCATAGAAAAATGGATTAAAACCAGAGGTAGATTGTTCATTCACTGGAGCAATTTATATAAAGTGATTATGTTAAAAAAATCTAGAATGCTCTATCCAAAGACTAACCTACAAATGTCAAAAAATGGGCATCTTTCTTATCTCCTCTAGTTTAAAAAAAACATGAAACAAGTAACCTATTTCTCTTGCAACACTAATGAAATCTACACTCATTTAAGATTTACCATTTAAGATTTACCATTTGCTTACTAACCATGTTTTAAAAATATTGCATAGCTCAATATGCCTTTTTTAATATCCAGGTTTTAAAAAAGAAGCATAAAAAGAGTTTTATGTTTATTATTTATTTACTTTATTTGGCTCTGGCCACACCTGATGGTGCTCATCAGGGTATGACAGACTTTGGATGCTGCTCAAGGGACCATGAATGGTGCTGGGCATCCAAAGGAAGATGGCGAGAGTCAACGCAAGAGCCTTAATCCTGGACTATCTCTCCAGCCCTACATTTACTTTTAAAACAAAACTCTCTCTCTCTCTCTCTCTCTCTCTCTCTCTCTCTCTCTCTCTCCTACAGACTCACTGTAAATAAGTCAAACTTCTATATTTCTAATTCAGCCATCCTCAAGTAATAAGATACATACATCTATTTCTTGACAACTTCTTTTACACTCTGTAACATTTGCTCTGTTGTTACTCTATGATGTGACACCCATATCTCTTAGCTAAGTTACCATGAGATTTTTTTTTTTTTTTGGGTCACACTCGGCAATGCTCAGGTGTCACTCCTGGCTCTTCGCTCAGGAATTACTCCTAAGCGGTACTCAGGGGACCATATGGGGTGCCGGGTATTTAACCCGGTCGGCCGCGTGTAAGGTACACATCCTACCCGCTGTGCTTATTCTCCAGCCCCACCATGTGATGTTTTTGAAATAATCAAAACCAATTTCTTAAAAATGTTAAGAGCTGCTCCAGGGAGAATGCTCAAAGGACTGGAGCACATGCTTTGTACACAGAAGCCCCCGAGTTCTGTCCGCAGCACCACATGGGCCCCCAAACACGGAGCTGGGCATAGCCCCCCTGCACTGCCAGGTGTGAGCCCAAAACAAAATACATAAGTACATCTGTTGGGTTTTTGGCTTTAAAAATTGCTGGGAGGATTTCAAGTACACATACTGAAATCTGAGTTGGGATATCATGTCATTAATAAAAAGTGAATAGCCAAAAATAAAAAGGGAGAAACATCTTGGTGAAGAATGTCACCTTATGAACTAAAAGAAATGTAAGGTCAGTGGTGGAGAGTCCTGGACATTTTGGTGGTGGGTGGTGTCGTAACTGTACCCATCAAAACCACAAATGTGGGCCGGAGCGATAGCCCAGCGGGTAGGGTGTTTGCCTTGCACACGGCAGGCCTGTGCCTGCCTAGGTTCGATCCCCAGCATCCCATATGGTCCCCCAAGTACTGCCAGGAGTAATTTCTGAGTGCAGAGCCAGGAGAAACCCCTGAGCATTGTCGGGTGTGACCCAAAAAAAAAAAAAAAAAAAAAAACCACAAATGCTACCACTACATAACCATGTTATCTGAACTATAATAAATGATCAATTTAAAAAAAGTTCATTTAGGAAATATATTTGTCATTTGTATGGTCTACCTCATGTATACTCTTTGACCATATTAAATAACTAATTAAATAACTAATTTCTCAGCTCACATCTATAAGCATGCATAAAATAAGTTGATAAACACATAAGACAAAAAATAGTAAAACTAGAAAGATGAAGGTAAGAAATAGCCAAACCAACTCCTTAAAATCATAACTAATATAATGCTTATTTGCGTGTCTCTGAACAACAAAGCATATCACTGAAAAAATGTAACTTTAATGCAAATAAATGCTTTTTTTTTCGGGCGGATGTCGGGCTTGGGGTCGGGGGGGGGGGTGGGCGGGCCGGGCGGCACGCTCCGCGGCCGCCCGAAGCTTACATGTATTTACATGTATGTAATTTACATGTATTTAATTAAGGCCAGTCAGAATTTACTGATTCAAAATTGACATATAATAGGCACTGAAAAGAAGAGATTTCTTCACAAGGAATCTACCACCTATTTTATAAAGGATGAACACACTATGTTGGTAAATAATTCCTCTAAAATATGAATTTGGAATTTTCAAACTTTCAACACCAGGAAATTAATCTTAAAGATGAATAAGAATGAATCAATTCAACCTGATTGGGGTATTTTTTTTTAATCTCTGCCCAATTAAAAACCAGACTAGACCACATCCAGATACTGACTCCCTCTACCATTTCACAAAGTAGGGTACATCTCAATAATGTATAAGAAAAATTACTATAAAACATAGAACATGTAAGAGAAAAAAAGACCAACTCTTTTAACCAGAGTACTTCTAAACAATGTTAACACTATTCCTTTAAATACCTGATTTCGGGAGATGAAGAGACTTCATTTGTATCCGTCCTTTTACTTCTTGGAAATGACGGATTGGCTGGAGGCATCTCCCCACTTAAGCGGTCTGGGAAAATGCGGTCTTTATTCAAATTGATTTCTGAATACGGACAGTTGGCAGCACTAAAAATGAAAAGGAAAAGGACATTTCTATTAGAAAAATTTCTCCTAATTTAAATCACAGGCTACATAACATAAAATATAAAATTACACCTGGATATTATATACTTTGTATAAAAATATCCTTAAAATATCAATGAAATATATTCTAACATGAAGTATGCCATGCACTAGATTTTTAGTTGTCTAGGGCAGCAACTGGGAACAACTAGTCTCTGAAAGAGAGGGTGAAGGAGTGGGTCAAAGGGGGACGGTGGACAGGGTGGGCGGATGCAGATCAATTTCCTAATGTGACCCTGTGTGCTCAGAGCTGTTACGGGCTATTTGAGCTCCCTAGGAATAGTCGCTGAGGAAGTTCTCCACGTTACTGTCTCTAGAGCCTGCTGTACACGCCTGAAATCAGAAAAAATACCGACATCAATTTGTAGCTAATCTGTCCTTGTTATGAAAAAGAAACCTGAGGACAACTTGGACCCCGACCTATCTACCTCATGCCTACCCCACTGGGTAATCTCTCGGGTTCCACTTCCTAAGACAAATAAAGAAACACCAGGTCACTAACTGTTAATTCAACAATGTCAGATACCCCCGTGTCTAAGTCTCAGTTTTCCAATTTCCAGAGCAACTGGGAAACCTCTGTGTCTCCAGCCCTGAATATATAACCAATCCCTCCAACTAGTTGCCTCTCTTCCCTCTCTCTCTCTGTTTTAAAGATGCCTCCGGAAGCCTGGAAATAGGCTGACCTTTAGCTAATTTATATTAGCATCTTAATATGTTCTTTTCCTGAGTTTCGGGAGAGTGGGAATGTTAATCATCATCCAGGGAAATTTCTTAAACAGTATATGCCTACCTTCCACCAAAGAGAATCTTACATATCCATCTAGGAAAAGGAAAATAATTTTTAAGTGCTCCCAAGTTAAGTCTGATACAGGTCTGTAAAATTTATCACAGAGAAAAAGGAATGTTTATTCATTAATGGTAGAACAACTAATTGGTGCAATATTTATAAATTATGCTGTGCAGCTTCTCAAAATAAATAAGAATGGAGTTTCCATATGATCTGGCAATCTGACTTCTTGGCATCTACCTCAGGAACTCAAAAACATTATTTTGAAAAAAATATTTGTACTATTTTATAGCCAAGATCTGGAAACAATCCAGGTGTTCACCAGAGATGAAAAACCCTATAAAATACCATATCTACTTCACAGACATATTATTTATAATTTAGGATTTTAAAAAATCATATTCTCAAATTATTGTGACATAAGTTCTACTTTTAACAGTTCTCAGATCAAAATTACTATTTAAATTCTCAGAAAAGCCAGAAACAAAGGCTAAGTCAATATACAGGCTTTTGCTTATGTGTTTGCAAAACTGATCATTCTTGTTAAAAAAAAGCAACTTTCCTTATTATCTGAGCAAATAATGCATGTTTGATTTATGCAGCTTCTCAGTAAATTAATCCAAAGAGAATTTTCTCATTATGTTTCTCTAAACACAGCATTCTCAGCGAGGACAAAAATAAGTGCCAATGAAAATCAACCTTTCAAAGAATATCCATGATATAGCAGCCATTCCAAAAATCCACTAATGAAATGGAAATTCCTGTTAAGGATTAATATCCTGCCAGATAAAGAGTTTGGAGTGTTGTAAATAGGGAAGCTCTGTCAGGGAGACTAAGAAAAGCTAGTTGAAAGGCCTGAGAAGGGAAGGCTGGACTACGGCAGGAGCCAACACTATCCAACAGTTCTCTACACTGCATCCCTCTACCTGGAGGCTCTAGCTAACCAACTCTGGGGAGCATTTTACATACCGGCAAGGAAATGAAACCAGCTGCTTACTTATGCATGTCCTTTTCTTTTTTTTTCTTTTTTGGGTCACACCCGGCAATGCTCAGGGTTATTCCTGGCTCTTTGCTCAGGAATCACTCTTGGGGACCATATGGGATGCTGGGGATCAAACCCAGGTCAGCCGCATGCAAGGCAATTGCCCTCCATTTGCCCTACTATTGCTTTGGCCCCATGCATGTCTTTTTAAGTCTACTTCTACTTATTATTCTCAAACTGTCCAAACATTATCACTGAAACTCTGTGGAATCATTTTTTCCAATGGAGAGACCATCAAAGATCCCTGGGTACACTCAGGGAAAGGAGGGTCCTGATGGGTGGCCAGGCCATCAGGGGAGGGACAGGCTGCCACCAACATTCTGAGGAGAAAAGCTCACTTAACACCTAACACCCTCTGAAGGGAAGGTGTTTCTTTCTAGGAGACCAAATTCAAAAAACAAAATTTCCAAATGCATCACCCAAAATAATATTAGCATTCACCCATTAAAACTTGTCTCTTGTTCTGGGGGTGGAGACAGAGATGGCTCAGTGGCTAAGGAGTTTTGCAAGCTGGAGGACGAAAGTTTAATTCCAGGTTTTGCCCAATTGTACAGCATAATACCAACAGCTCTGTATTTGTGATTCCAGGGGCCACAAACAATTTCTAGTCACACAGTAGCCAAAACAGTACTAAAGCATGTGACCTCAGGGATCACCTCAATTTGAGTAATGTGTGAGCACTTTTGACCAGAAGATGAATCCCTGAAAAGTCTGTATGCAAGTACTATGGCAGCCTCCAGAGAGCACTACAACCTGCATATTTGCGTAGTACAAGCAGAGCGTGATGACAACCTGACGTGCCCTCTCCGACAATTTTCACACAGAAGATTGTGTGAGCACCATGCCCGAAGCCTGTATGCTCCCTAACCTCACTCATCACAACACCAAAAGAGAGAAGTTAAGGGTCAGAGGGATTCGGATTACCTTTATAACTTGAAAAAAGCACTTTAAGTCCAACAATTGTTTCTATGTTTGTCACAGAAAGGGCTGTGAATCAAGTGTTACTCTTAGTTGCTAGTCTTTTATTTTAGTTCAATCACGCATATAGCCTGTTATATTCTCAGTAGTCCATAATTTTGGAAGGATGGTCTGTTGATTTTTGGGCCACATCAGCAATACTCAGGGGTTATTCCTGGCTCTGCACTCAGGAATTACTCCTGAGTGGTGCTCAGGGGACCACATGGGATGCTGAGGCTCAAGCTTGGGGCAGCTGCGTGTAAAGCAAGCACCCAACCTGCTGTACCATGGTTCCGGCCCCAATCTGCGACTGTCTCATGGAGCTGTGAGGGAATGGATAAGACAGAAATGAACAGTGCAAACCCCTGTGCTCCCTGCTGCCAGCTATGTGAGGCATGATGCGTACTTCCAGTGCCACAGTGGGACTCATCACAATCTGGGGAAACGATAGCTGTACCTGAGAGGGTTATCTAAGACATGCCAAGAACTAGAGAAATACAACTGCAAAGAAAACGTTAAAAATATTTGTTGGAAGACAGGGATTATGAATATGTAATGGAAATTTAGCATACCAATGAATTATTTCTGATGCTTACACATGCTAATGTCTGAAAAATAACCCAGCTGCCTTTACTCTTCAATTTGAAGAACTTCTCAGAAAGGGCGTTTTTCACTTTTTTTAAAGTGGTTTTCTTTTTCTCCCGTTCTCCTCTGTCGTTTGAGCAGCACTGTCGGGGGCGGGGGGAGAGGGGTCACACAAGTGCAGGGCTGTGGCTGTTCTGTGATTGAGCTGTGGGGCTGACCAGGCATCCACACTTCTTGTGGAGTTGGTACCACCTTGCTGCAGGGCCGGGGGCCTCAGATAACAGAGACACCGGCACGTCAAGTAGCGCCCCGTCTGGGCAGTGCTGGCTACATGCCGCAAGCCGAGAGATGGAACCTGGCTCATGCACTTGCAAGGCAGGCACATTAAGCTGCTGAGCTATCCCCGGTCCCAGTCGTTCTTTTTCTTTATTTTTGTTGTCTGTGCAAACCATAATTGCTCAGAGACTATACCCAGCAATGTTTTGGGGTGTATGGAGGCGATAGCACAGTAGGCAAGGTATTTGCCTTGCATGCGGCGTGGACCTGCGTGTTCCATGTCGGCATCCCACATGGTCCCCAAGCACCGCCAGGGAGTATTTCCTGAGTGAAGAGCCAGGAGTAACTCCTGAGCGTCACTGGGTATGACCCAAAAATTAAAAAAAAATACTATGTTTGGGGGAATCATGCAGGCCATAAACTGAAACAAGGCCCCCACAGGCAAATCATGGTCTGACCCTCTGTGCTATCTCACTGGCCCCCAGCAGCTTTCTTTTAAAAAAAAACTTTTTTTTTTTTTTTGCTGAAGTAACTGCATTTGAACATGCTCCAAGTTTCAGGTATATACCGCTATTACTCAACGTAAATCACTCCTAACTTTTGGCTTGCTGTCTCATAAAAACTGAAAGGGATTTTTTAATGGGTATTCGCCGATGGAATCATCATGCCCTCTTATCTAGACTTTTCACTCAGGAGCATACCAAGCTTCACAGTAACGAGGGGGGCTGCCCCAAGAGACACACTGCAGAAATGAAGCACCGACATCCAGATGAAAATGTCACAGTCAGTTTACAATTCCTATAAATTCTTAATTGGAGCAGGTAGAGTGATATTTACCCATTTCAAATAACTAAAATTTAGACCTTCTACAAACTAGATAAAGAAGGAACCATTTCTGTTACTAAGCAATCCAGTTAAGAGCAGCTAGAACACTTCAAACTAACCAAGTATTATTTTAACTTGTTTTTTTATAAAAATCAGTTAAGTGATCAGAGAGACATATAGTGGGTAGGTAGGGCGCTTGCCTTGGCCCAACCAACCCAGGTTCCATTTCTGGCATTGCATGTGCCGCCAAGAGTTCTGTGAGGAGTGAGCCCTGAACACAAAGTCGCCTCAGTGAAGGGTGGAAAGGTATTTAAAGAGCTGGAGCCCATGCCTGGCAAGAGCAAGTTAAACCCCAAATTCAGTCCCTGGCATTGCAAAGCTCTACCAGTGCCAGGTAGACCTTTGGTGACCCTTAGCATTGCTTGGAAGGCCCCCAATACAAGACAACAAAACAAAATGAGACTCAGTTAAATCTGTTACAGTATTATTTTTACTTGTCTAAATGGTCAAATCAGGTTACCTAAACACTAAATCACATTTCAAATGCATAATTTTGCTTTGCTTTTAAAGTTACTGAGGGGTTAAGAGAAATATAAATTCTTATGTTTGAGTATATTTATGCCTTATACCATTTTTACTGCTAAACTATAATACTTCACCTTTATTATTCAAATTCTCCAAATTAACTATCAAATATTTTCATCCTTTTTCTTCACCATTAACAACCACAAATGACTATCTCAGAAACTACCTGTAAAATAAGTCAGGTTATCAAAAAAGTCAAATAAAATGTGTTTGAAACTGAGAATATGTTTGCTCTCAGAAAGATTGGACTACAGACATACACTTTAATTTTTTACAGAATCACCATGGTAACTACATTTCCTATGGATTGAATTTAAAATCATTCAAATCTTTTAGGCTACAATGAGCCGTCACTACTGATAACTGTTCTTAGAATCTGAAACTTTAAGTGATATGGTATTTAATGGAAATAATTCTACCACAGGCAAACTGATATAAAAATGTTCCTGAGTCCTAAAATCACCAACTCCCATAAAAAGACCTAAAACACAAAAATATTTAACAAGAATTCATTCATTTTCTAGTGCACTAATTCAAACTCAGAGTTATGTGTGAGATATATGTCTATCTGGCAGTTTAGGGGCAGGTGAGAACCCTTGGACAGGACACCTTTGTTATCTTCCATTTTATTTAAATTACGTACTACTTTCATAATTCCAGTGTGTCCACGGTTCTGTGAAGGCCATCCAGTCTGATTACTTCCTGGGTCAGCAGAGAAGGTGCGCCTCCTACACCCACATTCACTACACAAGGCCTACTGAGCCAGGCCAGTGAAACAATATGTACATACCGTCACTGGATGTGGCGAAACTGGGTCCCCAGAGAAAATCCAGAGACATAGCAGTATTGGGGAACCATGGAAACCCCAGCCAGATACCCTGGTGGAAGTCACATTGTTTTCCCCTTATTAGTGTTACAGTGAATCCCATGGAATGAAATGACATTATTCAAGGCATGCAGAAGACATATCTTGTACATAAGACACAGGAGCCCTCCACATATATGGGGTGCGTGAGTGGCAGAACAACTTACTTGTGAGGGCCCAGGTGTCTTGCTCTTTAAAATGGCCAACACCTTTACATCCTGGGGTTGAGCATCCACTGTGCTCTGAGGTTTCCATTAATTCTAAGGGACCTATGAAAAGAAAGACTGAACAGGTAAAGAGCTTTAATTTGAAGGTTATGAAGTTAAATTCATTATGTCAAATGCCTGGACCAGAATAGGATGACAAAATTACCTAAAACTCTCCAGGTTTTTAATCAACACATACAAAATAGATCCTATAAAAACTAAAAGTACTTTGAATTTCCACTTTGGTCACTAAAATATAAAGTTTCCTCAGAACCTCTCAAAATGTCACACTTTGCTGTGAGACCTGATTTGAAATTAGCAAAAAAGTTCTATGCATCTTTTTCAAGCAAAACATCATGATGTTTGAACATTCATTCACACTCTGAAAATTACACTGGAATACAGAATAATCCCTATTCAGAAAAACCAGAGTTTTCTTTGATGTGTCACCCAGAAGTGAGACACAGATGTATATACTCATTCTGAAGCATTCTTCCTTAGCCTTCACTTTTTGGCTTATGAATCTTTATTCTCAAAGTAACAGTCTTACTGTCAGTAGTATAGAACTGTTGTATGGTGCGCCATCATTTAAATAAAACAAATACTTGTTACTGAGTTTTGTCATTTAAAATATAATGTAATGACTATAATGTCTGTGTATTTTCATTCCATTATGTAGCTTGTAAAGAGAGACCAAAAGTACAAGTCCCTGGATGACAGAATGTACTTAGTTTTTTCAATCCCAAAATTAAGCATCACATTTTATCAGTGTCTATTTTCTAAAATGAACTTATTTTCTCCTACCTAAGATCTGGCACATCAAGTTTTCAGAGCACCTTCTTAAGGATGAAATTTAATAAAATTTTGTTGATATTTATAATTTTAGTGGAGCTACAATTCTAAGTATTAGTGAAAGGCAGGTGTGTTGTATATTATAACCAGCAAATGATAATAGTTTGAAATGAAATGTAAATTCACACAATCGATGTGAGAAATTATGAGTCTGACAGACTGCTTTCCAAAATCCAGCATTTTAAAAGGTGATGACTAATACAGAATTAGAAAAAATTAAGTCCAGCACACTGCCCCCATCCACTCCCACCTCAGTCATCTAAATTTCTCCTTCAAATATTTCCATGATCAGGTAATTTAGAATGTAAGGAAAGGAAAGTATTACACAAAGAAGATGTGCAGAGTAGAAAAGCAGAAATAGAGTGGTAGGAAAGAAAATATCCAACGTGATACAAAAAAATGTAATTTATTTGTTATTTCGTGTCTCTTACTGAAAGGGAGGCTGAGGGGATGCCCAGTTTTTGAATACCAGCCTACAGGGTGGATATCAGAGAGTCTGCATCTATCTTCATTAATCGTAGCAACTATTCCCATCAAAATGAACCTAGAAAAAGAAAAAGCAAATCAACAGCTGAGTGTGGCTCACTAAAATTCCTCAAGCAAAAGTTCTGCCTAATGTAACCACTTTCATTTCCTTTTTACTTTTAGAATACCAATACATTTTTTTCCAACTTTACAGTAAGAAAAGCAACGCACTTTTTAAAACCACTTTCAAGATATTATCAAACCTTTCATAATTGCCTTAGGTACTTTGGGGAATATTTTTAGAGATGTATTATGTATAAAGCGGCATACTTAAGTTTTCTCATATAAATAATCAAAACACAGTGAAACTACTAGCATAGTAATGAATAAATTAATGAAGTGAAGGTGAGAGTAAGGACTAGAAGAGCCACAGGCAAATCTTTCAGATTAAATGTGTAAAATCCCTGGAATTCAACTACTAATATTATTTTCAAAATGTGATGCCCTACTTAGACCATTCCCAATTTATAAAATATCTATCAAATGACTTCTAAGAAACCTTGCATCATAAGTACTTACAATTCTCTCAAGGAGGTTTTACGGAGTGGGGAGTGTAGCCTTCTTTAAAAGATACCACCAGACGGTCTTTCAAGCACGTCACTGGGGTCAGATATATACCTTTCTTTTCTTAATTTTGTGAATGTACAGTTACTTATTATATTTTAAGAAAATTTAGCTAGTTTCCTATATTCTGAAAATTTTCTTTAACAAGATAAACTAGCATCTGAACTTTTTGTTGCTATTATGAAACTAAGGTTTTTGGGTTTTTTTTTTTTTTGGCATTTTTGGTCACACCTGATGATACTCGGGAGATTTTCATTTTTATCAATGGCATTGTTTAAATGTTTGCAACTTTATTTAAACAAATTCCATGGTCTCATCCTTCACAAATCAATAATTTTTTATATATAAAAATGATTTTTAAGACAATGTATGAATAGTATCACTTGTACCACTTGTCTTCCCGTTGTTCATCTATTTGTCAAGTGGGCACCAGTAACATCTATACATCCTGTCACATGCTAGTGTAGCTTAAGGGCATCTGCTCACTTCAGGAACATGAATAGCCTCAAATGCTCCTTCACGTCATGGAATGAGGTCTATAATTGTTTACTGGTTTTGGCATATCAAGTACGACTCATAAATATGAATGATACAGAATAAAAGACAATTCCACTTTAGAGTGAAAAGCTAATTAAAACTACAAGATGCGGGTAAAGAAAAAGAAGATGGGAGGCATCACCTTTCCCAACTTGAAACTGATACAAGGCGTAGTAATTAAAACAGCATGGTACTGGAATAAAAACAGACCTGTGGACTTATGGAATAGAACTGAGTATCCTGTCACCCAACCTCAAATACATGATCATTTAATCTTTGATAAAGGTGCAAGAGTCCAAAATGGAGTAAGGAAAGCCTCTTCAACAAGTGGTGTTGGGGAAAACTGGGCAGCGACATGTAAAAAATGAATTTGGACCTGTGTCTAACACTATGCACAAAATCAGATCAAAAATGGATTAAAGATCTCAATATCAGATTTGAATCCATAAAGTACATTGAAGAAAACATAGGAAAAAACCCTCTACGATCATTGAAGATAAGGGCATCTTCAAAGGTGAAACATCACTAACATAGCAACTAGAAGAAAAGATAAACATATGGGACTACATGAAACTAAAAAGCTTCTGCACCTCAAAAGAAACAGTGACTAAGATACAAAGCAGTCCACAGAATGGGAAAGAATATTCACCCAATACCCAATCTGATAAGGGGGTTACTATCCAGGGTATCAGGCACTGGTAGAACTTTTACAAGAAGAAAAAACAAAACAACCCCATCAAAAATGGGGGAGAAGAAATGAACAGAAACTTGGCAAAGAAGAAACTGAATGTTTATGAAAATGAACTAGTTCCAGAGGCCCCATTATTCACTCTCAATGGAACAGATGTCTCTGAATGCAGCAGTTATATAATTTCTAGGTCGAAAAGTCAACATGATGGGGATTTAAAACCTGAGCTGCAAGGAGGAAGAGAGCAGCATGGAATGACTTCAAAGGCATCGAAGAAATAGCTAAAAGGACAAAGAACATCCGGCTCCGACATCTCTTTGACTCCACCGTTCTCCTGCATTAATATAAGCCTCAGAGACCTGGGCCCTATGAAGGTAGGATGAGAGAATGCTATTCAGGTCTCCCAGAGAGGAATTGAAAGAGCTATGCTTTGGAATATCATGCCTCACTCAAGTGAAAGAAAATCTGAGTTCCGACCTCCTTCGCTATTCCAGAATCAGGGGATGCTGTCTCTTTTGCCAAGGCATCGAAAATCAGATGGGCGGGACATGTAATGCGATTTGGGAGATGACCACTGGACTAGAGCCGTACCGACTGTCCCATGGGATGTCAAAAAGATCATGTGGCTGCCCACCTACGAGATGGTCAGACTTCTTTGTCAAGACCCTGAAAGAACTTGTTTGAGGTTCTTCATATTCCCGAATCAACTAAGATGCCACTGGGCTACATTGGCACGTGACAGGGTCCAATGGAAATGTTACTGGCGCCTGCTCGAGAAATTGATGAATACTTACGGATTCAGTGATCAAGTGAAATAAAATACGCTGCAGCCCCCTCTCCTACTGTTTTCCCCCACCTATTTCTAAAGTATTAAGTTTTTTAAGTTTTGCTTTATTTGGGGGAGGGTTGTTTCTGGAGTAGGGATACACTTGGTGTTGCTTTGGAGAGTTCCCCCTAATCAGTGATCAAACCAGATCCTCTCACGCCAAGCATATATTCAGACAATTGAGCTATCTCTGTACTCCATTGAAGAAATTACTCTATATTTTTAAAAAAGATTGACTTGGGAGGCCAGGGACATAGTACAGTAGGCAGTAGTATACATGCGGTGGACCTGGGTTCATTCTCCAGGCTCCCCTTTGGTCCCCCCTGTCCTGCTAGGGGGTGATCCCTGAGCACAGAGGACATCAGAGCCTTACTGGTGTGAGCAAAACAAACGAAACTTAATTTAGATTTTCTATTCAAGTGAAATATAATTCACTGAAACACATTTTTAGACCCAAGTGTTTCTCTTTACTGAGATGAAAGCTAAAGCTGACAAGAAATATGAGCAACTGTCATAGGAAATTGTAATGCTGGTGTAGTGGGCAAGTGAACTGACCGAGTAGAGGCAAGGGCCTAGCTGGCTCAGTCTGCAGAAGCTACGAAGAACTTCAATCTGAATGCAGCATTAAGAGAAGCTGGAGGTTCTGACAAACAGCAGAACTGCCTCAATGTCTGGAGAGAGTGGCTGGAACCTAAAGTGGGCTCTTCCCTGACCAAAGCACTTGTAGAGTCATCAAGGTTGCAAAAGTACAAAGGTTTACTTTCCAAAGAAGTAACATTCCAGCGTTTCAGCTTGAGGACAAAAGTGATGTGGTTGAAGGGCTAGATGGGAAGGTGAAGGCTTAGAACGAAGTTTGCACAGACAACGGTCCTGAGTCTTGCTCTATTTAATAGCCAGGGGGGCCTCATCCTTTTCCATCGAGAAAAACTGGCAGAAACTGAAAATCATCAGAGAAAAGATCGACATGCCAACAAATGGAATTATTTCCTTGTGAAAAAGCTGGCTCTTTGCTTTCTTATCTGGCAGTGAAACCTATTAGTCAATAACCCCTCATAGGAAAACCAGCCCGTTTCCCTTTTCCCTTAATGTGAAGAGCTATTTAAGAAGTTGACATTTGAAGAAAACCCCATGAAAAAGTGAGATCAAACTAATTAAAGCAAAGAGAAATTCAGAGGAAATTAAATGCACACCATCAAAACTGTTACTAGTATCTTTAGATAAGAAAAATGTTATTCTGAAAAGAGGAACTATTAAAAAATTGGAAAGAATGAAAATTTCATTTTTTAAATTTACCAAAAGTAATACAGATTAGAATAAATTATGTTTAAGTTAAAAGAAGTAAATTAAAAAATCATTGTAAATAAGAAGCCATTAAGATTTGGCAAGGAGAATGCGTAGATATTTCTCTAAGTAGATTTTTCTCTAGAAGTAAAAATCAGAGCATAGTAGAATAAACACTAAGTCGGGGTAATTTAAGAGATTTAGTTACCAGGGTAGGAGGAATTTTAGAAAGAGAAGAAGATATCTATGCAGAATAAAAGAACCAAGGGGGACAGTCCAAAGGGCTAGAATATATATTCTCTGACTCCACATTCTCAGAGAATTTTGAGCCAGCACTTCCACACATGTATGACTAGGCCACATGCATGACTGGTGGCCTTAGCACTATAGTTTCCAGGTATCTACTCCTGCTTAGCCCCAGCACTCCACCCCCTAGACGACTTTAGAAAGCTATCTCACCCTCGAGAAAAATAATACAAGAACAGTATGATAGTTTACGGATGTGCAACTGACAAATAAATATATAATTGGCTCATCAAAAGTGTGAGGATTCTGTTTGATAAAATACAAAAAGGTTTCGCTGCCCAAGATATATCATCACAAATCCCAAGAACAGAGAGCAGTGGTAGAATTTGAGAGAAAAGTAACTTCTTCAAAAGTAAAGGCATCAAAATTGGTCTTAGATGGTCAACATTGTGCCCTCTGGTTTGAAGTTCAGTAAACAACACATTAACTTTAAATATGTTGTTTAAACCCCCGTAGGAAATGGTTCTCCTAACAGGAGAATTCTCTCCAAGTCACAGTTCAAACATGACATTTCAAAACATATTGAACATTTAGGCATACAGTGGTCAAAATACTGCTTTTCATACACACTTTCTTGGGAAAATGATGTATCTTAGCAGAAAGTGAAGGCCATTATAGTTTTCCCAACAAAATAGTCTTGGGATAAAAGTTCAATGTAGGGCTGAGTAGCACACTATCTGGACAGGTAATTGTTGGGTGGGTGGTGAGGGCCAAATACTGATAGGTTAAAAAAGCATACTTGAACTTCTGAGCAAAAGACACGTGAGATTTATTGTCACACTGGTAAAAATCTACTAGAAAATGGGAAAAAAATCAAAATACAAGGGTTTTGGCTGACTCCAGGAAAAACCAAAATGCTATTTTAAAAGGACTACTTAGCAATGACCATGATTCATTTATAACCAAAAGAATGTGGAAAGCCAAGGACAACAAAAATAGTACTGAAAAGAGAGAAGGCAAGAATGTGCTAGGGTAGGTCTGAACCACCTCTAGAGAAGGAAATAAACCAAATTTAAAATTGATGGATTAACATTAATACATCCCCTTAACCTGCCATAGAGGCAGGAGAGGAAAGGAGGGAATCAGGGAGCATTGGTGGTGGGAAATGGGCACTGGTGGAGGGATGGGTGCTGGAACACTGTATGACCGTAACCCAAATATGAACATCTTTGCAAATTGCATATCTCACAGTGGTATAATAAATATACTAAAGGTCAAAAAGTAAAGAGATGATGGATTAAGAAAGTAGGTTGAGGAAGGGAGATGGATAGGAGAGTGCTATTATATTCTGCTGCACTACCGAAGAGCCAAAGTTGATCTAAAATATTTCTCTGTTCATTTTTGAAGAATGTCATAGGTATCACTATAAGTTTGCATTGAATCTAACTAGAGCTGGGAAGTGTTACCATTTTGACAATGTTGAGTCCCCATCCATGAGCTTAGGAATATGTTTCCATTTTCTTGTAAACCTCTTATCTCTTCGGGTGATGTCATATATAGTTTCTTTGCTAGGTCAACATACCACACTTGGTAAGTTCCTAGGTATTTGATTTTCTGTAGCACAATTATGGTGATTGGCTCATGTATCACTCTCTTTCTTTGTTGTTTGTATATAGGAAAGCCGCTTAACTTTGTGTTGATTTTGTATCTTGCCCACTCCACTATATCGTCTATTGTTTCTAGGAGTTTATTTTTAGAAAGTTTAGGAGTTCTCCTAGGTATAAATCATATCATCTACAGAAATGTGGATGACAGCTTCTTCCTTGCCTATCTGGATGCCCTTGATGTCCTTTTCTTCTCTGATTGCTATGGCAAATTACTTTGAGTACTATATTGAATAAAAGAGGTGAGAGTGGACAACCTTGTAATCCACAGATCTCAGGGAAAGCTTTCTGGCTTTTCCCCACGTGAAAATGATGTGCTGGGCTTTTTGGTAGATGGCTGTAACTATCTTGAGGAAAGTCCCTTCAATTCCCATTTTCTGGAGGTTTTAATCATGAGCAGGTGCTGGATCTTGTCTGACCCAGGTAACATATCACGTCTATAATGATAGGATCATATGGTTTTATTTTTTCTCTTATTGGTGCTGATGTATTATGTTGATTGACTTAAGATGTTTGAACATCTTGCATGCTGGGATGATCTACTTCCCAGATCTCATGAGTGTATAATCTTCTTGAGTGAGTCATTTTCAGATTCTGTGA